>JAEPBF010000154.1:0-32705 GCA_019739055.1 Passiflora organensis
CCTGATCTGAACACCGCCGCTGCTAATGTTGAATCATTGGTGGAGTTTCAACATATGCAAGAGACTTGAGTCCACCAAATTTGAAGAACTTTCAAGATTAAAAAGTCAAAGATGGAGGAGCAAACATATTTCTTAAGGAAGGAAAAAGCTACAAATTCTCCAGTCCAGCCAAACCAAACCAATGAGGCAAAAATTTGGCAAACGTAAGAAACCAAAACTCTCTTGTTTCTTATATAAGGATCCTCACAAAGCCGTAGATTTTCTGGTACAAAACAAACTTTGGCTCTTTCCATAGAATGTGAGATGGAAGAGGTGGATGAGCCCAAGATGAGCTTGATGTAATTGCTCAATGCAGTCAAAGCCTCAACTAGTGAGACCAAAGTTGAGCATATCAAATGTATATTTGTAAAGCCCATAGTAAATATAAATGAGTTTCGAGCCTTAATTAATACTGGTGCAATCCACAACTTTAAAAGAAGAAAGAGACAAAAAAACATGGTATCAAGTTCAAAGATGAAAGGGGATGGTTGAAGATACTCAAAACTGTAGCCTAATCGATCTTTGGAGTGGAACGTGGGGTTGAGTTAAAAATCGGAGAATGAAAAGATAACATGATTTTTTCATTATTCCTATGGATGACTTTTCAATTTTACTATGAATGTAGTTCCCAGATGAGACTAAAGTAGTCTCAATGCTAAGTACAAATACCATAATATTCTTAGAAAAGAACAAATCATGTATGGTATTAGTGACTCGTGAGAGGATCCAAAGTCAAGATACTTTCAGCCATAGAACTGAAGGAATATATAAGGAAGGAAGAGACAATATTCCCTACTAATCTAATAGTGGATGAAGGCAATCATATTTCTAGGAAGGCGCTTGTTCCAATGAAAAAATTTTATGGAGAGTCCGAAGAGGTGATGCCCAAGGAAATCCCCAAAAAAACTTCCACTTGAGAGAGAGGTGGATCATATCATGGAGTTAGAGATAAGAGCAAAACCACCTTTAAAGGTCCCTTACCAAATAGTACCTCCAGATCTAGTAGAATCACAGAGGCATGCTTTTCAAAAGAGTGAGAAGCTCATCAAGAATCTAGTTCGTTAGTAGGAAGATCCATCTAGCGAGGCTAGTAAGGAGAGCATGATTTGTGGTAGTTCCAAAAACCACAGAGGCAAATGATAACCTATGTTTAGCACTGGTCATTTGTGATTGTTTGTGGTTCATTTGATGTTTTTAAGAAACAATTGGATTGTTAAATTGGATATTTTTTATCGTTTGTTGAGTGTTGTGGTTGAACAGGTTTAACAATGAAAAGAGAACATTTCAGATGAAAAACAATGTTTAAAATGAAGAAAGATATAAGTATGTGTTACCTGCGGAAGGCCACCGACCGATAAGACAAAACACAGAATCAAGCCGAAGCTCGACCAACCGGTCGGTTCATAAAGTCTCAAAATACGAAGCTCAACCGATCGGTCGGTTTTTTTCGATGGACCGGTCGGTCATACAGGATCAAGATTATCAACATATGGATAAAGTCTATCGACATATGGATAAAGATTATCAACTTGTTTTTAACTATAAATAGATGTCAGGGTTATTTAATTTATCATCGAACACTTTACAAATTCAAGTCTTTTCTTCAAAACATGTCCTCGATCCATCAGCTATGAAGATAACGAAATATTTTGTTTGAGTTTTAATTAATTCCAAGAAATATTTGAATTAATTCTTTCTCTTCATCTTTTACAATCTTGATTTATTAACATAAATCTGGGATTCAAATTCATTGTGTTTTGATTACAAGTTATTGACTCTATTTCTAATCTTGACTATTTAACAAACCTGGTCAGTTTGTCTACAGGTGAGTTTAAATTGATTCAGAATAACAATTAAACTATGACAACAGATTAGAAGTCCTAGAGTGATTATTGAAACTTGGTAGAATATGAATATATCTGTCAAACCTAGGATTCATTTTTATTTGGGTAAAATGATTTAGAAGTTTGATTATCATAGGAATATAGTTAATTGAAAATCTAAATTAGCTCTTAATAATCTGAAAAGATATTAGATGATTGAAAAATAAACAAGAACAAATTACAAAATATTGGAATTGAACAATAAATGGATTAATTCTCAAATTATCTAACAACTCTAACTTTAGTATCTAGCTGGTAACTTAGGTTTTCAATTTAGTTTAATTACAATTCCTTATTCGTTTCATTAAACAAGGATAGTGAATTAGGTAAATGAATTGATTTGAAACGATTTTCTTGTGAGATCGATACTCGTTTTTTTAACTATATTACTGGTTGACAATTGTGTGTTTGAGATTAAAGTAAATTCAATTTACGCCAACAACAAGCTCTATGGTAATACACAACGAGGACATTGTGAAGTTTGGTAAGGGAGATGTCACACCCAAAATTACAAGAATTTTGAAAAACACATCACACGATACTAAACAATGTGTCTCCTAAGAGGATTGAAGGACATGTCATCTAGACAAACTAATCGATGTATCTTCCAGATAGACTTAACGGCGTGTCGTTGAGATGGATAAGACTTAGTAAAGGTCAAAGTTTTAAAATTAGTACACGGTTATAACCACTTCTAAAAATAGAATTGGTTATAACGGATACTGAATGTAAATCGTCCGATCGTTATAACAGACATTAAATGTAAACCATAGATCCGGGAGCTGAACTACTGTACAAGGAGTGTTACCCTCTCATTGGTAATCATCTAGTATTCAAGCAATACTAATTATTCCTTCTCCAATTCTCTCTATTTTTATTTTTCATTCATTAAGAGTTTTTAAGTCTAGTATTCTATCTTTGATTGTGAGGAAGACTAAATTAGTCTATTTGAACAGATAATCTAAGTATCGCCTGAGAGTTTTATTCCTTAGAACTCTAAGTACGTGACAACCTGAAATGAATTGGTTGCTCTTTGGTACCATCAAACCAATATTTTGTACTCTAGGTGATGTTTCTTTCTCAATTTCTCAATTTGATTTTGCTTTTACGCCCGTAGAAAACAGGAATTATTGTTGCATAAAGCGTACGACTCATGGACGGAGGACAAAAAATAATATTTATTCAAGAAGCAGCCGGTACTCAGATTCAACGCATGTCCTCAAATATTGTAGGATTCTAGCCAAGTTCGTGATAGGTGGGGGCTGAATAATGACCAAAAAAGAATGTTTCGTCAAAGAGAGTCAAAATCCATGTCAACCCCACCAGCATGAGACGACCAAATTGGTGAACAAGATACATCCCCACAAGTCAAATTGTTTATGTTCTTATTATCATCCTTTTGAAATGTGAGAGACGGCTTTCTTGTGGCAGAAAACTGTGCTACAAAATTCAAAAAAGGCAGAATTGAAACAAAGTCAATGAGGAAAGAAAAACGTCTCGAAAGGAGCTAGCTAGTGGAACTCTAGAATCTCTAGAATTTTGGGGTTAACCTAGCCAAGGCATCTTCCGACCTATACATTGATAGATGAAGTAAGATCTTATAGTGGGAGAAATAATATCCCACCTGAAATGATTGGGGTAAACGGGGGTTGGTGAGGTTATCGTGGAATAAGACAATCTTACTAATAGGATTCTGTGCAGTATAATTAAATATGGTTAGACACTTGGTTTTTATCAGTATTATACAATGAGAGAACACAAATATATTATCGACAAATAAGAGTGACTAATGTTGTATTGTAAACACAAATAAATAAGTTTAAATGATCTGAATTTTTTAAAGAACTCAACATCCAATGAATATATTATTTATGTTGTCACTAAACCACTTATGGTTATTAAACAATGGATCGATCGCCCTCTATCTTTCTTAAGTGATATGATTGCATTGTTTTTAGCTCTTAAAATGCAAATTTACTCCAACTTCTCAAACGTCTCTTTCTCCACCCACCATTAAAAATTTTGAAAATATTTTTTCTTTTGTTTTTTTCCGCTAGTGGAAATCTTAGTTGGTTTAGAGCGGCTTGAATAAATGAGAAACACATTATTAAAAAATATCAGGTTGACAAGGATCCAGAGAGATCATGTAATGGCTGGGCAATACTTTATCGCATGTGTGTCTGTTTTTTATATGCTTGCCCTAAATGTGAGCCAGTTGTTATTGATGTTGTATGCTGTCTCAATTCTATGCTTTATGTATAGGAGCCTTGTTATTCTCTCTTTATTAGGTGTGGATTGCACCATTATCCATTGATGGTGCTTTAATGAATATCCCAACTTATTAGCTACTCAATTCTTTGTTCTCGGGGCTGTAGGGTGATGCCCATTATGGAAACACATAAGGTAATTGAGACTAACTCAACAAGACCGACCATGGCATCCGTCGAAGTGGTAATAATCTAGTTAATCATAGAGATATTGGAGCCAAAAGTAGACACCTACCTACCCATTTGTAATTGTGATACATACATGTCAATTGGTTATCGTCGCCATTTGATATTTGTCATTGACATGAAGGGGAGAATTTAAGAGATGGACAAGAACACATGGACCAGAAACACTAACATCTCGTTCAGACATACATATATTCATACATTATGAAATTACCAAGTTCTGTTTTTTGTTCATTTACTGATTAGTTTTACTCCAAAGACCTTTTATTCTACATAGCGTCAATCCTCTATGCTTTTCTTTTCTCTCTCTTTCTTACACGCATCGTACACATGGAGGCCACTACTTCTTGTCCAGATCTTAAGGTTGTCTATTTTGTCGCTGAGGAATACCTCTTGATCTTAGAGCATTATGACATCACGTTGATGAAATAATGATTGGCAAGCAACTTTTTTTTTTTGAAAACAAACGATGAATATATAAGACGTGGGAATATACATTACAGCCAGAAAGAAGGCCAACACAAGATCAATGATGGACTCAGATACATGAAGACGAGCAAATGTATCCCTGTCTATCGCTGCCTATTATTTCAGAATTGTATGTAAGTTATCTACCGGCATCAGTTGCAGGGCGTTGTAATCAGCATTTGCAAGATTGAATTTGGCCCATCCAATGCCATAGGTCAGGCTATCAAAGCAGATGTCCGCCGGGCATTTGTAGGTTTGCTGAAAAATTCTTTTGTTCCTACTAGTCCAGAGACCCCAGATCATTGAGAAAAGAATGGCATACCAGATGCTGCATTGATGACGGCCGGTGGAGAAGTGTCCCCATTGCTGATAAAGGTCTCGTATGCTGTACGGCTGTACCCAGTGGTATCCCCAACGTCGAAGTAGCACAGACCAAGATAGCCAGGAGGTTCGGCACGTCAAGAGGATGTGGTTGGAATCAGTTTCAATCTCCCCACAGCTGGGACAAAGAATCTGTGATGCGCTCAGAATTCCTAGTCTCACAAGGTGTGCCTTGGAGGTGAGTTTGTTCATACACGCCAACCACATTAGAATTTGATGCTTAGGCGCACCATGTCTCGTCCATACATTGAGTATAGGTGGCGATGGATGGGAGGGAGATATCTCTTCCAGGAAAAGATAACCTGCTTCGACTGTATACTTGTCGCAGTTTGGGCCCCAACCAAAAGAGTCTTGTTCCGATTCTCTGAGTTCTGTTTGTTGTATGATTTGCGATAAACCAGTCACCAGCTGTTGTTCCCAATCAAAAAGCACTCTTTGCCAGGAGAGGATCCAAATCCTCCGGGCTTCCTCAAAATAACCCATTTGCGATATAAAAAGGTCCTGCTGGTTGGATAGGTCAAACAGCCTAGGAAACTTATAAGATAAGGGTTGATCAGCACACCAGAGATCTGTCCAGAAAAGTATCTCTGCGCCATTGCCTGGCTTCCATTTGAAGCCTCTACGACAACTTCTGGCAATATCAGTATCGGCATTAAGACAATCGGAGATGCTTCTCCAAATAGGGGAGATTCTCTGATTATCGAAGAGTAGGCCACAGTCCGTGAGTCGTGGGTTATAGTTGGCAACAATAAGATCACGCCAGGGCTGAGGGTTGGAGCTAAATAGGCGCCAACACCATTTTAGAAGGAGCGCTATATTCCGCAATGCAAAAGAACCCACACCGGCGCCACCGAACTGTTTGCTGAGACAGGTGTGCCACCAATTGACCCTATTGAGACATCTCTTGCCAATCTTCCCTCGCCATAAGAATCCGCGGAGAAGGCTGTCAAGTTCTTTCCGTATGGATTGCGGCATCTTATAGAAGGACATAGTATAAATTGGGATGCTATTTAGGGTGGACTGAATGAGCATCAATCTACAGCCCATAGATAAGTATGACCCCTTCCAGCCTGAAAGCTTCTGTCGAATTCTTGTTGTGATTCCACGCCATGATCGTAGGAATTTAGGATTGCAGCCAAGAGAGATGCCCAAGTAATTGACGGGTAATGTTTGATGTCGACATTAGAGAATTTGGGCCACACGCTCTCCTTCGTGGGCTGAGCGAGCTATACCAATCAGAGAGCTTTTGGTGAAATTGATCTTCAATCCAGTCAATAACTCAAATGCTCGAAGGGCGCGCTTCACGTTTAGAAGATCCCCTGTATCACCTTCACAAAATAATAAAACATCATCAGCATATTGCAAATGAGTTAAGGATAGATTGCCCAGTTGAAAGCCTTGGAACAATCCCCTGTCGGCTACTCTGGTCATCAACCTGGACAGGACTTCAGCCACCACATCGAACAGGAGAGGGGAGAGGGGGTTGCCCTGTCGCAAACCTCTCTCGGTGGTGAATTCGTCAGTTGGCGAGCCATTGACAAGGATGGCTACCTTGGCAGTAATAATGCATTGACTAATCCATTGTATCCATTTGTGACTGAAGCCCATCTTGAGCAGCACCTCAAAAATGATCTGCCAGTTAACCATGTCAAAGGCTTTCCGGAAATCCAGCTTGAATAACCAGCCTTTGCGCCTCCCAGTTTTCATCAGATGAATGGCTTCCGCTGCTGTCATCACTGAGTCAAGAAGATTCCGTCCGTGAATAAAGCCCGATTGACACGGTGAAATGAGCTTATCAATGACACGTCGAAGGCGTCCAGCAAGAAGCTTGGCAAGAATTTTATATAGGCTGTGAACCAGGCTGATAGGCCTGAAGTTGGTTAAATTGGTGGTGCCTCTAAGTTTCGGAATCAGCAGGAGGAACGTGGTATTGATCCCACGGGGCATCATTCCTTGTCGCCAGAATTCTTTGATCAAGGTGGAGATATCTTCACCCACCACCTCCCATGCTTTTTTAATGAAGAAGAAATTGAAGCCATCAGGCCCTGGAGCCTTTGTACTGCCACAGCTCCACACTGCACCCTTAATCTCATCATTTGAGAAAGGCAATTCCAGATCAGAGGCTTCCCTCTCCGAGAGGCTCAGAAAATGGAGGTCTCCCAACCCAAGCCACTCCTCATTATCGCTGCTATATAGATCTTTGAAGAACGTAAGGGATGCCTGCTTTATATCAGGCGGCGTCTCCAGAAGTTGCTCATCCACGCGGAGGGCTGTAATGAAGTTGCGTTGCTGGCGTAAGCTGGCAGTGAGATGGAAGAACTTAGTGTTTTTATCACCAAGCCTGAGCCAAGTGGCCCGAGCTTTCTGCCGCCACAATGATTCAATAGTTCTTTTCAGTTCCCACTTCTCAGCCTATAGATCCAAACAATCGGGAAGAAAAGAAGGGTGCCTGTGATGTCCATTCTCTGATCGTTGCGCATCCAGCGCATCGAGCAGGTCAATCACTTGTTTCAGTCTGTTTTCCGGATTTCCCATCTCCTCCCTCGACCATTTTGCAAGGGACTTTGCAAGGAAATTCCATTTCTTGATCACAGCAAAATTGCCAGGGAAAGTTCTGCTGCCATCGGCCCAGAAGGTTGCCACCCTGTCGACAAAATGGGGTTTGTCCCACCATACATCCCATGATCTAAAAGGCCATCTCCCCCAATCATATATATCCGAACGTAAAATCAAAGGAACATGATCTGAAAATCTTCTTTTCCCAGCATAGAGTTTCAAATGTTGGTTCCGAAGAAGCCAATCTGGGCTAGCAAGAACTCTATCCAATTTGGAGGCACCATGGGAGTTGAACCAGGTGAAGGATTTGCCATGCAGTGGAACATCCATGACCGCGCAGTTCTCAAGAAATTGGACCAGCGCAAGAGAGCCTTGTGAATCAAAGGTGTGTCCCGTTCGTTCTTCTGGAGAGAGAATTTCATTAAAATCTCCCATAATCAGCCACGGGAGGGAGGATTGTCGCTTCTTTGTCAGGATGTCGATCCATAACCGCTGTCTGTCTGTGCTGGAATTATAGGCATATAGGCCAATGCAAATGAAACGGAGACCAGAAGGGATAGTGGTCAGTTCAACACCCAGCCAACGGTCAGCTTTGAAGGTTCGGTGCACCTCCACTTTATTAGAATCCCAAAGCATGCAGAGTCCCCCTGAGCGTCCCTCAGCATCAATCGCAAGCCAATTGATAGACGAGTCAGACCATATAGAAGTAGTAACAGCAGCATCCGAAGCGGAAATTTTCGTTTCCAACATGACAACAATTGAAATTTTATTCATTCGAATGAGATGTGATACATCAGCTCTCTTCATTCTACTACCAAGCCTCTAACATTCCATGAACAATAATTAATCATCAGAAGGATAACAGCTACAGCTACCACAAGGCATCTCCAGCAGGGATGATTAATCTCCACAGGAGCGCCGGATGTCCGCCCCCTCTTCATTTTCAGCCTCGACTAGGTCCTTTAGTTTTTCTTCCACTTGCAAGGAGGAATGCTTCAATTCTAAGCCCAGGGTTCTTATTACGACCAGGTTAGCTTGGGCTTCTGCCTAGCTTGCTGATAGATGTGTTTCAGGAATTCTGGAAACATCCGGGGAGATCGTTATTGTCGGGTCTCCTTCTGTGAGAATTCTACGATTGACCCGGGGAATAAAGATGTCGGGGTTGACCCCAGAGCTCTCCGATAAATTACTCTCTACTTCTCTGTTATCCCCGGAATGCACCTCTGAAGTTTGATCAAATAAGCTCTATTTGTAGAAAAGGTCTAGGTTCTTGGGATGCTAGGCTCGCATGGATACCGCCAAATAATCAACTTCCGCCGCATGAGAAGGGGAGTGGTCTATCGTGGTGTTTCCCACATAGTCCAGGGAGAAGGGTTGAAAGTTGGAGGGTGTGCTAATCTCTGCTAGAGGAGTCTGAACCAGAGAAGGAGCAGGTCTCAGGCTCACAACAGTAGTAGGCCCAGGTGGAAGGTTAATTTCAGGAAAGAGCACAGTAGGGCTTAGGGAGCCCACGCAGAGATATGGACTCGGGGGAAGGAGATGGGCCTCGTCATCAAGGCCCAGGCTCTGGGCATTTCGGGTGGGAGAAGATGGCCTCGAGATATAAGAGGCAAGGTCATCAGCAGGCTGTGAGATAGGTCTTACGGGACATGGGGAGCCAGTACTACGCAGTTCGTCGCCCTCGAGATGTGGATTATAAAGTTCAAAACACACCTTTTGCCTTACAAGGGTGGCAGCTTGGTCAGAGAGGTGGGTAGAATGACAGCACCCTGGAGATAGTATCTTGTCCTCTGTCAAGGAGAGAGCATGTCCTTCAGCATGGTCAACTTCAGTGATGGACAAGGCAAAAGGGGTATCCTCGAGAACTGCGCGAGCTTTCAGGACCAGAGGTTCTTCCCTGTGAGTGAGGATACGCAGGTAAGCTTTTTCTAGAGATTTCCAAATCGACGTCCTCCGATGTACCTGTACCAGAGACCCAAAGGGATGAACCAGCTGTCTGAATCCCTCCTCATACCAGGCATGAAGAGGAAGACCCGTGACTGCAATCCAGCAGAACCTTCGCTTGCAGACATCTGCAGGTTTCCATGGATGAAACTCCACAAAGTGTGCACTCCACCATTGATTTCTGTCCACAAGATCACGCTGCATGGCTTCTGGGGTAGGGAAGGAGAGGAGGTAAAGATCACCTCCCATATACTTGATTCCAATCTGAGGGGGGCAAGCTTTCTTCCGGAGTTGGCCATTTCTAGCCACACCTATCACACTACTAGTAAGCCAGGTTTTGTTGGTGAGGGATGGAGTAATGGAAATATTCTCCATGTAAGGTGGTTCAGTCCGCACTACATCAGCGTATGACCTGCCAGTTCCGCTATTCCCAAATACACATCGAGGAGCGAGGTCATGGGAGCTGTGTTGTTGTGGGAGATGTAGTCGGGCAGGTCCTGAGGAGGACGAAGGAGCTCCTCGTCCTCTGGCTTCGAAACGAGAAACACTGAAGGTCAGTCTGCTGCCGGGGATGGAGAGAGCATTCAATCGGGAACATCGCATTATCTCACGATCGTTATTGCCTTCATTGCGGATAAAGCGTACAAACCCAAAGCGGGAGTTATGTCAACTGCGTTTCTTCGGGATGTAGGCATCAGCCACCTTCTCAATCTTACCAACTTGACTGTAGAGATCAGCAAAGGACCAGTTGTCAGGGATGCCATCCACATAATAGGAAATAAACTGAGTGGCAGTGAAAATAGTTGGAGGGCGCCATATGGGAGGAGAGGGAAGAATGGATGTCGCCTGAGTAGGTTGGGTTGCAGGGGTTAATGTCTGTGGGTTGGGGATGGGAGGAGATGCAGGGTGGTCGGGCTGGGGAGCTGGGTGATTAGGGGGATGAGGAGGGGATCGGGAGGATGGAGCAAGAGAGAGAGACGCCATATTTTTTTGAAATTCAAGTTCAATTGGCAAGCAACTTGATCCAAATTGTGTTTGCAATTAGCCTGTTCTCCTCTTACTTTCCACATCCACTCTACGAATCAAGACATTCTGGACTTGTTGGCTACTGAATAGGGAGTATATAAGTGAAAAAAACGAGTTTCCTTAGAATTTCCAGGTGACTTTTCATTGTTTACATGTGTTGTATTTTATGATGATTGATATTGAATTGAAGCTCGAAACCAGTGGTTTCTTTCTTCCAAGAACGACACGTCGTGGGATCAACTAGCTTCCCCAGAGTACAACAATCTCACTACAGTTTATGTTTCTTTTGTATGAAATAAGAAAATGAAGAATTTTTTAGAAGAGGAAAAAAATAATATAAAGAGATAATTGATCTAGGATTGTTGAAAAATGTGATTG
Source organism: Passiflora organensis (assembly GCA_019739055.1). NCBI lineage: Eukaryota > Viridiplantae > Streptophyta > Magnoliopsida > Malpighiales > Passifloraceae > Passiflora > Passiflora organensis. The sequence continues at coordinate 11,129 of JAEPBF010000154.1, forward strand.
AGTAATAAGGTTTAATTCTTAATTAAAAATTAAAAATTAAAAATTTATTTTTTTATTTTAATTATAAAATATCTTAAAATTTAAGATTAGTTAGATTCATTCTTAGTTGGTAAAATAATTTCTAATCACCAAATTTATTTTATTATTGATCACTAGATATTAAAGTGCGGAAAGAGTCCAATTAGAGGCTGTTGGGCTAATTTCCTTAGATTACAATAATAATATCTTCTGGTAGACTCTAGAGCTTTGTTACAAAAGAAAAAAACTGATCACTAGATATTTGATTTAATATTTGTCACATCAGAGATTATCCGTTCTCTTTAAAAATCTTCTTTAATTTGACTTCAATTTTTTTATGTACCATTATTACTATTTTAGGGAATTTTGTTAATGTTTCCAACACCTTAATTACCTTTGTTTTTTAACTTCAAAGTTATTTTTCATCAATCCAAGGGGATAGTTGAGGGGATGAACCGAAAAGGCCGATGAAGGAGCAAAATGAAGAGTATAGCAAACATAAAACAAGAAAAAAAAAAATCTTACACAAATTTTTACTCTTTTTTCTTCTTGAAGATCATATTTTATCTTTAAATTTTTATTAATTTTCTTGTCGAATTAGCATCTCTTAATTTTCAAAATTTTCTTTTAAGATAAAGAAAATTATTTTTAAGTCATTCTTTCCATTGACATGATAGAAGACTGTACTTATAGATTCTTAGACTTAAATTTCCTGGAATCTCGATAAATGGCTATTAAGATTAACACCTACACATGTAGTCATAATCTATGTAAATATAAAAGGTTAACATGGTATATCTTCTCTACTTTAAGCAGATTCTTAGAATAGGAAGGTATCTTGTTTAATTTCAAAAAATGGAAGGTATCCTGTTAGACTCTCCATTGGCCACTTGCCAACTAGAGCCACGCATGCTAAGGGGAAACTGAATATGACTCGTTAAGCAGTTAAAAAGCCAACAAAATATGCATGAAAGAACATGTGCTATTTTGTGCAAGTGGTTTCCACAAGTAAAACCATGCGACTTGAAATAACCATTAAACCACTCTACCAATCTCGTATTTGAATACTTGTTACTGGGAAATGAACCAAGAAATACTATGGTTGTATATTGGCTAGTATTTCATCCACTTTTATATATATATATATATATATATATTGGTTACTATCACTAGTGGAGGACAATTCATTGTACTGCCAAGCTTGACTTCCATCCCTGCCTCAAAGTTGATGAGCATGTGGAATATGAATCGAAGGTATCCCAAATGATTAAAGGCTTTGAATATCGAGCGTAGTTGTATGAATAAACAATGGTATTCTGCAAACATGAAGGGTCACTATCTAGGCTCTGACTTAGAGGAGGATGTGGCTACAGATAATGGCGCCAAGGTGGCCCGGACAGCAGGCGTGCACTCCGCGTGGACCCCGTCGGTTGACTTGAGATTCAAAGGTCAGACCAATGACACAACCGATTTCTCTTCCTCCTCCGTTTATCTTCCCTGCGGCCTCTATACTCCCAAGTCAAATCCTAATGCATGCCCCATTTCCTTGACTGGTCTGTAACACATTTCGCCTAGTCAATGTTTGTTTGTCCCCTAGGAAATTTTAGGGATGGTGAAGACAGATTTAATCCCTTAGTGCTCTTTTTTTCCTTCTTTTTATTCATTTTTTCTCGACATGTATATTCGAGAGAATTGTGCTATGCTATAGGATTCAAATACAGCAAGAATTTATAGTAATTCTATCACGTATCCACCATTTAGTTCTTTTAAAATTATATACATTGAATCTCATAAAGCAGTTCCTTAGCTTGACTTGTGGCAATGGTCAAAATGATCTTATCCTTGCGTGAAATAAATACTACGCCACATGAGTAATCATTGAATTTTCAACTTTATTGAGCAATGGGTAATGGTACTGATCGTCAAAACGCCTCTATGATAATTAATCCACGTAACCATGGTTGATTAAAGACAATACAAAACTGTCAAGTCACTAATACAGAGATTTCCCCATGGTTAATAATTAAATTGAGATTAAAATTTACACTAGCGGACAAGATTTGACGTAATCATCTATCCTTTTGACTAACCCACTATGGTTTTTGATATGCTGAGTTGATTGGCAACTTCCTTCAGGTGGTATTATTGTCCTGAAACTGGTGATCGTCAAGAACCGAATGGTCTTGTCTTGGAGATCTAGTCGAACACTCGTGTCTAGAAAGAAATAAGGCTTTATTCCACTACAAACTCCTGGGAAAATAAAGAGTTTATTCTTCATAAAATATTTGTTGTATGATATAAAAAATTATCAAATAATATTAAAAAATTCTCTTTAATAACCCAATTTTTTTCATATTTATAATATTTTTCTTTTTTGTTTAAATCTTCTTTAGGTATAAATACCACAACTAACCAGCCTCATCTTTTCAGAGAAAAGAAAAGGAAAATCCCTTTACTCTCTTCGGATGCCTTAAAAATCGTGACCGTAGTTCGGTCATCGTCGGGAGGCACGCGACACACCAAGAGGAACAACTCTCAGCAGAAAGGACGGGCAGAGAATAACAAAGTTTATCGCAATGACTAAATAATTCCATTAGCAAGTCAAACAAATTAAGATATTTTTAGTTATAAAACGAACCGATTATATCGATGCGTAAATAATTATTAGTCAACCTGTTTATCCTGAGCATAAACTTATCAACTCTATCTATCTATATATATATATCTTATTTTTGTAGGTTATAACTCATAAATCTCAATCTCAATAAAATAGTATACGTCGGTCTCATATCTAGTCTCTTTTTTTTTTTGTTTAATAGTCCTTTTTGTTTAAGTCGTATAATAAATAACAAAGATGGGTCCAAATATAGAATATTTGTGGTCTCTTAATTAAGATTCGAATTCGGAAATATAAATAGAAGTTTAATGCGGGATTAGAGATATTTTTTATTATTTGATTTTTTTATTTTTTAAAAAATATATATTATTAATAAAAGATGAGGATGTTTTTATATTTTGTTATGTTACATTCTACCTCTATCTTTCTCAATTTTTTATTAGTATGAATCTAAAATCTCCTAATCCTCAAGTCTTTAAAACAAAAACAGAAATTTAGCGACATGCTTACTCATTAACGGAATATTCTTATATTAAGAAAGGTACTTTACTATGGAATATTTAAATACCTTCAAACTTGTTTCGACATTTTTTTCTGCATTCTCATGTGTCTACATCAAACTATGGTATAATACTATAAGAAAAACAAATTATTCATATCAGTAAATATATTTAATAAAATAGACCTCGCAAAATATTCATATTTAAAACAGTATATAATAGAGTGTTATAGAGAAGGAGAAAACTCAAATGAACAAATTAGACAGCATAAAGGCAAAATTGATGGCTTCCTACTCCCGCTCTATCATTGGTCGAACGGCTCCATCTTGTCGTACAAGTGGACATTAATCTGGCAAGCTTCGGGTTATACTACGATGTAGACTATCATAACACATATGCATTGTCTTTTCTTCTATTCTCTTACAATTTATGTTGGACTAAAAGAAAGAAAAAGGAATAAAAATTAGAAAATGATATAAACAGGAACAAATTTGATAAAATATTAGATATAAAATATTTTTAAAAATATTATGAATATTAATGGTTTGAAGATTGAAAAGACAAAAATTTTATTATGTTTATTCAATTGTGTAATGAATATTTTGTAACTACAATATTCTTCATCTCCCAATATCTCTTCATGTACCCTATCATGTTACCTATAAATAGGAGATAACATTATTTGTTTTATACACTTGCTTGAGTACTTGATAAATATATTATATTCCCCATATTGTTTCTTAATTTTTTCTATTGTTTTTTTTTCTTAAATTCTTATATTTCTATTATTTTTCTCTCTTAGAAGGATATCTTATTTATATTGAATTTCTCCTTAGTTCTTCTTATTTTATATTCTATAACACATTATCAGTATAATACTCTTAAAAACAAATAGAGAATCAAGAATCTTATAAGAGTTCTTCATAAAGAACAAACAAGAGTCGTAGTTTCTACAAAGGTATATTTGGGTGAGTATATTATTATAATTATTTGGATATACTCATGTTATAATATTATTATTTCATATTGCATGAGCATGATGCTCTTAAAAACAAAAAGAGAATCAAGAGTCTTACAAGAGTTCTTCATAAAGAACAAACAAGAGTCTTAGTTTTTATAAAGGTATATATAGATAGATATATTTTTATAATTTGTTAGATATACTCATGCTGTAATATTGTTATTTCATAATGCATATTCTTAATTTTTTTTTTGAGAAGTTTAAGTTTATGATTGTTTTATTTCGTTTGAATACATGTTATATTAAAAATAATTTTATATCAATTTTATAATATAATCACAACTATAATACAATCTTAAAAGAAATAAATAATAAAAGCTAAAATTATAATATTATATTATCATAATATTACCATCATTAAATAATCTTCTTATAGATTAATCCTTACGTTTAAATTAGAAATTTATTTCTTATCTTATTATGTGATTAATTTTATATATTTTTAATATTTTATAGTTTTACAATGAAAAATATTTTGCAAAGCTTGAGTTTGAAGCTTTCGACATTACCGGAAAAAAATATGTATCATGGATATTGGATGTTAAAATTTATTTGGATGCCAAAGGGCTTGGAGAGACAATCGAAACACTAAATGAAGCATCGAATCAAGATAAGGCAAAGGCTACGATTTTTCTTCGCCATCATCTCCATGAGGGATTGACATCTGAATATCTCACATTAAAAGATTCTACAAATCTTTGAAAAAATCTAAACGAAAGGTATAATCACCAGAAAACAGTGATACTCCCGAAAGTTCTTTATGATTGGATGCATATTTGTTTACAAAATTTTAAATCTGTGAGTGAATATAATTTGACATTATTTAAAATCAGCTCACAATTAAAATTATGTGGAGAAAATATCACTAATATTGATATGCTTGAAAAAATATTCTCTACTTTTCATGCTTCAAATATACTTTTACAACAGCAATATAGTGAAAAAGATTTCACAAACTATTTTGAACTGATTTCATGCCTTCTGGTGGCTGAACAAAATAATGAATTATTGATGAGAAATAATAAATCTCGTCTTACTAGTTCTGCTCCATTTACTGAAGTGAATGTGATGTTATTTTATAACCATGGTCGTGGTTGTCGTCGAGGTCACGGGCGAGGACTAGGACGAAGTTATAATAAATTTCGTCATGGTGGTGGTCAATCAAGTAAAATTATCTTCCAAAATCAGAAATTTGTAAAGGATGAAAGACCTGGAAAAATAATGGGTGGCATAAAAGAAAAAGTTATAATTAGTAACTGTCATTGATGTGGAATGTAAGGTCATTGGCAACGTACTTGTCGTTATTTTAATTTATTTTATTATATTTTCTTATTACTTCTATTTATTCAATGAAGAGAATGGATATCGGCATAGATATATTTAAGATAAATACTAAGGAAATATGTTTGGTCGACAATGCCACAATGCATACAATATTGAGAGATAACAGATATTTCTCTTATTTGAATAACAGAAAAACCAATGTATATACAATAAGTGGTAGTGTAAGATTGATTGAAGGCTCTGAAAGAACAAATATTATTCTATCTGGTAAAACCAAAATAATAATAGAAGATGCATTATACTCTTTTAAGTCTAAAAAAAACTTGTTAAGTTTCAAATTTTAAAGATATTTGTTTGAATGGATATCATATTGAGACAATGAATAATGAAAGCATTGAGTATTTTTGCATAACTTCTATAATTTCAGGTAAAAAGTATATATTAGAAAAATTAATTTTTTTCTTCCGGATTGTACTACACGAGTATTACGATGATAGAATATCATTCTATATAAACCATCAGTTTAATGACGTGTTTAAAATTTGGCATGACCGGTTAGGCCATCCCGGTTCAATAATGATGTGGAAAATAATAAAGAATTCTTGAGGTCATCCGTTGAAAAAGATTAAGATTTTTCAATATAATGAATTCTCATGTGCTACTTGTTCTCATGACAAACTAATAATAAGGCCATCACTAGTGAAAATTGGAATTGAATATCCAAAACTTTTGGAAAGAATTCAAGGAGATATTTCTTGGCCTATACATCCACCATGTGGACCATCTAGATATTTATGGTTTTGATTAATGCATCAACCATATGGTCTCATGTATGTTTATTATCATCTTGCAATATGACATTTGCAAGATTACTTGCATAAATAATTCGTTTGCGAGCTCAATTTCCTGATTATTCGATAAAATCGATTCGAATGGATAATACTAGTGAATTAACATCAAAAGCCTTTATAGATTATTGCATGTCAATTGGAATAAAGGTTGAATATCTTGTTGTTTATGTTCACACACAAAATGATCTTGATTGCAAGACCTATGTTTATGAGATCCAAACTTCTGATTTATGTTTGGGACATGCCATTTTACATGCAGTAACATTTATATGCATTAGGATAATAAACTATCATGAGCACTTTCCGATGTTCATGGTCAGGAACCAAAAATTTCGCATTTAAGAATTTTTGGTTGTGAGGTATATATTCCAATTTCTCCACCACAATGTACAAAGATGGGGTCTTCAAGGAAGGATAGGAATACATGTTGGATATGAGTCTCCATCTATCATTAAATATCTTGAGCCATTAACTGGAAATTTATTTACGGTAAGATTCATTGATTGTCATTTTGACGAGACTATATTTCCAACATTTGAGGGAGAAAATAAATAGTTGGAAAAGAAAATCTCTTGGAATAAATTATCATTATCTAGTTTTGATCCTCAAACAAATCAATGTGAACATGAAGTTCAAAAGATAATTCATTTACAAACGATTGCAAATCAATTGCCAGATGCATTTACTAACCTTAAAAGAATAACTAGGTCTCATATTCCAGCTGCAAATGCTTCGATAAGAATTGATGTCCCTAAAAGACAATCTAAAGTTGCTATTGAATCTAGACCACGCTAGAAGCGTGAAAGACCATTCGGTTCTAAAGATAAAAATCTTTGGAAAAAGAAAGGAGCAACTATACAAGATGGTCATAAGGAGGATATAGTTTTAGAAAATCTAGTTGACATAATTAATAAAATTTTGGAAGAAACACAAAAGAATGAAGAGATCTCAATTAATTATATCACTACAGGAACAAGATGGAACCGAAGCTCAATACTTGTCGACAATATTTTTGCATATAATATAGCGCTAAATATTATAGAAGAAAGTGAGGATTTTGAACCTACCTCTATAGAAGGATGTAAAACTAGAAATGATTAGCCAATGTGGAAAGACTCAATTCAATCAGAATTAAACTCATTTGAAAAACGTAGAGTTTTTGGACCTATAGTCCATACACCAAAAGGTATAAAACCGATGGGATATAAATGAGTATTTGCGTAAAAAAATAAATAAGAAAAATAAAATTATGAGATATAAAGCAAAATTTGTCTCACAAGGTTTTACCAAAAAACTAGGTATTGATTATGATGAGACATATTCTCCAGTGGTGAATATAATAACATTGTGATATTTACTTTATTTGGTAGTACATAAAAAGCTTGAAATGAGTCTAATAGATGTAGTTACAGCCTATCTGTATGGCTCGTTGGATATTGATATATATATGAAAATCTTTGAAGGATTTAAATTTCTAGATGCAAATAAATCAAATTCCTTGAAAATTTATTCAATAAAGTTAAATAGAAGCTCTATATGGATTGAAACAATCTGAACGGATGTGGTATAATTGCCTTAGTGAATGCTTGATTAAAGTAGATTTCAAGAATGATCCAATTTATCCACATATCTTTAAAAAAGATATGGATCTGGTTTTGTTATAATAGCTATTTATATTGATGATTTAAATATCATTGAAACTCATGAAGAGATAGATAAACTATCAGCTATTTAAAAAAATGAATTTGAAATGAAGATCTTAAAAAAATAAGATATTGTTTGGGTCTTCAAATTGAGCATCTGAGTGAAAGAATATTTATTCATCAATCAAATTATATGGATAAAGTTCTTAAAAGATTTTATATGGATAAAGCTTATCCATTAAGTACACCAATGATTGTGAGGTCACTTGTGAAAAAAAGATATTTTTCGACCTCGTGAAGAAAATAAGTCCTGAGATTCTTGCTAATAACACTTGACCTGACATATCATTTGGAGTAAATTTACTAGCAAGATATAGTTGTTTCCCAACTCGAAGACATTGGAATGAAATTAAACATATTTTTAGATATCTTCGAGGAACAATAGATATGTGTTTATATTATTCAAATTTATTCACTTTTGATTTAGTTGGTTATGCAAATGCATGATATTTGTCAGATCCACAAAAAGCCAGATCGCAGATAGGTTATTTATTCACAATAGGGAATACTGACATTTCATGGTGGTCGGTGAAACAAACTTTGGTTGCCACTTCTTCTAACCATGTAGAGATCTTAGCAATTCACGAAGCAAGTCTTAAATGTGTTTGGCTACGATCAATATTACAACACATAATAGAAGCATTATCAACTAATAGAGAACTTGCAACGACACTGTATGAAGATACTGCTGCTTGTATATTTCAATTGAAGGAAAGCTACATCAAAGGTGACAAAACAAAATATATTTCACTAAAATTCTTCTTCACTCATGATCTTCAAAGCAAAGGGGAAATCAATATCCAACAAATATGCTCAAATAACAACCTGCTGATTTATTTACTAAAGCTCTTCCCACATCACCATTTGAAAAGTTTGTACAAAAGATCGAAATGCATCGTTTGAAAGATTTTAAGGAATGACTAAATCAGGAGGAGTATGCACTGCACTCTTTTTCTTTTACCAAGTTTTTATTTCCATTGAGTTTTTCTTGGTAAGGTTTTAATGAGATAGTATTCTGATTTCATACTCACATTGTTAATATCCAAAATATTCAAGGGGGAGTATTATGAATATCAAATATTTGGAGATTGGAAAGACAAAAATTTTATTATATCTATTTAATTATATAATGAATATTTTGTAACTATATTATTCTTTATATCCTAATATCTCTTCATGTGCTATATCATGCTACCTATAAATAGGAATTAACATTATTTATTTTATACACTTGCTTGAGTACTTGATAAATATATTATATTTTCTATATTGTTATTTTGTTTTCTCTCTTGTTCTTTTCTTCTCAAATTCTTATATTTCTATTTTTTTGTCTCTTAAAATATTATCTTATTTATATTGAATTCTTTCTCAATTTTTCTTATTTTATATTTTATAAAAAAAATAAAAATATAGTGAATAAAAAATTCAGACTCTAAAATCACATTCCCTTGTCTGCCAGCTCTTTGTTGAAATGTCAACCACCAACATCCTGGTTAGTTATTTCAGTGGAACACCGCAGGATCCCAATGGTTACATTTGCCACTATAAATGCCCAAGGTATGAAGTGATCCATTTTCTATCATTTTATGTAGCCACAGAAGCAAAGGTCAAATACACCCATTAAAGCTTTTGGGAAAGAGAGAAAGCCAGGAATCTCAAGACGACGACGGAAAGAATACCAGAGATACTAACGGATTGATCAAGAGACGAGACGAACATATATAGCAAACAATACGTAAAGCAGGAGGTGCAGCTTTTTAGTCATGGCAGATGAGTTCAACCCAAGCACGAACTGGTGGGACTCATCGAGGAACCGGTACGATAGCGGGTCGTCATCCTCCTCTGCTGGGCTTAATAGCTTAGGCAGTTTTACCTGGCCAACAGAAATGGTGGAAGTAAAAGCAAGGTCTTCTATGGACTCCGTTTCGGCTTCGGATGGTTCTTTTGTGTTTCAGGATACCCAGAAGCTGCAACAAGGGCATGATTCTGTTGGAGACTTGCATATGATGGGTTTAGGCCTCTCTTTGCAAGCTATGGATTGGAACCCTGCAACGTTACTGTAAGTCCATATATAAACATGTGCTGGGGAACTGGATTTTAGTAAAGGTTTTGTCCCATGTTATTGGTGGTATCTAGTGGGTTTATATACAATAATTAGTTTTCTGTTGAATGTTATGAAAATTTATTTGGCAGCCATGGGGATAAGTCCGAGCCGGCTTTCGTTCAATGCTACAAGAGAACTTGAATTCCAGCACGAATTACCCGCAAGAAACTGGGATTGGACCATCTCAAGTTCAGTGGAGAGAGAGTGTTTTCACCGGGGCCGGTGGAGATTCATCTATAAACGAGTACAACCAAATCAATCGCGCTTTTCCTCTGGATCAACCGCAGTTCAGTCCACATGGAAGCTCTAGTGACAGTACTGTAACATGCCAAGGCTTCCAAATGGATTCATCGGTTTATCTATGGGAGACATTCTACAATGTTGCAAGGGCTGCTGGTACCTGATAGTCGACCACCACAATCTTCTTTCGACAGCCGGACGATGAGCTATCAGTACGGTACAAATTATGGCATCAGTGGCAATGAAATATTGCCTTCTTGGTCTAAAGTGCCTCAGTTCTCTAGAAATTCACCTCCTAAACAAAGTTCCCAGAACCAGCTCCACTTCTCCAATAACGCAGAATTCTGGAATGCATCTGGAACTTCCCATGACAGATGTTCGTCCTGCAGGCCTTTTCCCGTCGTCACAACCTCAATTTTCTACATCGAATTATGAGCAAAACCGAAGGTATGCGTAAACAAAAGCCAGTGCATATCTAAAGAAAAACATAAAAAAAGATTCAGGATTAGGGTTTATATCATTGACAAAAAATTTATTATTGGGTTTCACTCCATTTTCCAGAATATATCTGAAGTACGGGATTCGCATACAGTAGTGAAAAAAAGCGGGACTGAAGCAGCAACAAAAAGGCCTCGAAATGAACGTCATCCCCTTTGCCAGCCTTTAAGGTGCACTAAAATTTAATCTTTTGCCAAGATGAGGCCGTGTAGCCTTTTTCCCTTTATAACAATTGTAGGTTCTGATTAGAATTTCCAACTTTGATCTTAGGTGAGGAAAGAGAAGATGGGGGACAGAATCACTGCACTCCAACAGTTGGTTTCGCCTTTCGGAAAGGTGAAATATCTCTCAAGTTTCTGCTTTACTTTCACAAAGAGTAAATAGTGAGAGATCATTTGCATTCTCGATTCATGAAAGTTTATCATTGATATGGTTTTCTTTCGCTTTTTCAATCATGCCATTGTGTCAGACTGATACAGCCTCAGTGCTGTCTGAAGCAATTGAATACATCAAACTCCTCCATGAACAAGTCACAGTAAGTTGCACTTGCCTGGCCATCTATACTGACCTTTCGGGTCTTAAAATACCGACAGATTACTAAGAGTTTTAGTATTACACAGTCTAGTAGATCAATATCCATAGAGATGTGCACCATTTCTGATGCTGAGGCTTTTTCCATTTATATATTCTCAGGTCTTAAGCAACCCATACATGAAAAGTGGAGCTCCCATACACCACCAGCAGGTAATATTCTCTCTGTTTGTTCGTTTATTTAATCGTCCCAATATTCTTGTTTATTTTCTTTTTCCATGAACAGCTGCTTGTTATTTTCAATCGAAGACTTTTATGAACTTTTATTTAAGAATAAATCAATTACTAATGCAGACTTCTGAAAAGACCAAAGATCCTGACGGGCAAAAACAAGATTTGAGAAGTCGAGGGCTGTGCCTGGTACCAGTTTCAAGTACTTTCCCGGCTACTCATGAGACCTCTGTTGATTTTTTGACTCCTACGTTCGGAGGAACATTCAGATAGAACATAATCGTATCAAAAACCCATGCCAAATAGGGAGTGATAAGAGCAAATAAATAAAAAGAAAACGGAAGAAACAAGCAAACCCTGCTAACTCTATATCCAGGATGGCCAATATTGGGACCATCCGGAAGCATATTAATTGTTACAATAATTGAAGGATTGTATGGTTAAACTTGCTTTAGGAAAAGAGAAGGATCGATCGAATAGGTGCCGAATTTATTGGGGAAAGTGTGCTAAAGATTAGTTTAGATAACAGTACAGTAGTTGAATTTAGCAGAAGACCAGACCGATGATAATATAAAGAAGCCCTTTCCTTTTGTTGCTTCTGATGCTGTATTTCTTCTATGTTGTGAAGAAGAGGTAGTTGGCGGTAGCTTTTAGCTTAAGCTAGAGGAAGAAGGGAAAAGAATTGGAATGAATAATTGAATTCCAAAAATAGAGGATGAGTGTGAGCCTGTGACAGGGTGTGAGGCTGTCATCTGAATGGAAATCTCACTTTACATTTTGTTTATGTGTTTGGAATATTGATAGTGGAAGTCAGAGAAAGGCCCACAACTCCTCTTTTCATCATATATATATATATATATATATATTCCTGTTTTTATCGTATTGTGAAGAACTATGCTGACCCTCTGATCTACAATATACACGCTGGAGTTTATGCTTTTCGTGGAGTGGCCACTTTATGGAGCTTCAATTGGAGGATTGGGAGTCTTTTATTTTGTCATTTATTTTATGATTTCTATGTACAGATCTATACGAAGAGCGTTTTATTATTTTAATATTTCAGAAGGTGAGGGTTAATTTAATATATAAAAATCCAAAGGTTGTTTTTTTTAATAATAGGCTTAGATAAAACATTATAATAGTCTACAAGAGAATCAGTAGTTAGCAAAATCATATAGAAGATGATGGTCATAAATTTAAACTTTAATATAATATCTACTGATCTAAATAAATTGATTCAAATATTATCTTCTCACAACATTTTTTTATGTATATTTATTTATCTTGGAGCATCAAGATGAATGTAGATATACAATTTATATGAAGTTAATGTGTATTATTCCTCTTCCACACCAGAAATTGAAGTTAATAGTTCATAATCGCATGCATACAACTCCATGGCTTCCTATACATTATATCACCCGAATACTAGAGGATTCTTGGTTTTAGATATATTAAAAGTTATACAACTTTACCCAATAACAATATATTTGTGCAAGGGTAACTATATATAAAGAATATACGCATTGAATTATAATTATTTCACCAATATGCTGCTCCTGTGACTACTTTAAAGATACCCTAAGCTTAGATTCCACCTTATGTTTGTCCTCTCTAATAATTGTGTCAATTCTTAAATGCAGAGGTTCCTTACTGTACCAGGAGCTGAGCTAATGGTTAGCTTAGTTGAAGAATTTAATGCTCATATATAAAAGGCGACAATATCACCTCCAACGAGTCTAATTACATATATATGTGATTAAATTATTATTCCAACAATAAAAAATATATATTTATTATATATGACTCTTCAAACCTCACATATTTTCCTTTATTTTCCTTTCTGACGTGTAATTGAGTTTCACAACAAAATCGAATTTCGAAATATAATCTTTCTTAAGTCTTTCGTATGCCATCAAACCATGGTTTGAAGCCAATATCATATAAACTAGTTTCTTTTTTTTTTGGTTAAAAATCGCAGGGTCTATAAATTAGAAACCTGATCTTAATACAACGTTATCATTAGAATCAAAAAGCAAAAAAAGCTGTAAAGACAATAACGGGCTGCTATGAACATGCAGACTGAAAGGTAGTGTGATAGCTAATTTGGCAAGAACATCTGCCACTTGATTAGCTTCTCGAAAGATGTGGTCCAGTTGTACTTCCACAAAATGATTCAGCAAACTCCTACATTGTATTAAAAGTGGGCTCCAAGGAGGCTTTAATTCCTTGTTCTTCAAACTTCGAATAACATCCCATGAATCGCTTTCAACATGTAATCGTAACGCTCCTACTGAAAGTGCCATTGATAATCCTGATTGGATGGCTCTCACTTCAGATTCCCATATTGGACAAAGATTAAATGATTGAGAAAACCCAATAATCCATGCTCCAACAGAATTTCGAAGCACCCCTCCAGCAAGGGATATGTTTGAAGGCTTGTGTTGTCCCCCGCAATTCAGTTTCAGCCAACCGGATAAAGGAGGGATCCACCTTACCCATTTATTCAGTCTCTCAGCAGACCTTGGATTCAGTGTTTTTAAACACCCTAGTGGATATAAAGAACTCCTTTGCTCGTGCCATTATCTGAATAATTGGAGTAGGATCGTTAGCAGGTTTATCCTCAAAAACTAGTTCATTTCGCCACTTCTATAGTAACCAAAGGCCGGTTCCAAAGACAGTAGGCCATTGCAGATTACCACATGTTTCGCTGTTTGTGAGATTAAGCAAAAGCCATTCTTCTAAATTTGAGTTATAAAAGGTCGATGCTAGTGCTTCAGGAATCAGTTGGTTCCATACGTGTGCTGGGAAAAAACAGTCTCTCATCTCAGGTAGAGAGCTTTCGGGATTTATCCTGCAGTGAGGACATGTATCCAAAGAAGTAATATGTCTATGCATACAGAGTTGTCTCGTGGGCAATCTATTATGCGCCATTAACCAAAGTAAATAGCGAATACGTTCTGGACCTTTCCATCGCCATATTGCCTTCCATAATTGTTTAGAAGAATGTGAGACTTCCTCTTGTAGCAAAGATCTAGCCGAAGCCAAACTGAACTGCCCATTCATATTCAGTGACCATCTTAAGGTGTCAGGGTCTATCGATCTCACAGGTGGCTGAGTTTGAGCAATCAGAATGCATGCAAAGGCTCGAAAGAAACATTGGAAAAGACTCCAATTCCAAGCGCCCTGTTATGTAACAAAATGGCTCACCGACTTTCCTCTCAATGCTTCTGGGACAATCTCGTGGGCTGTATATATGAGGGGGCCGATTTGTTCAAGCCATGAATCCTCCCAAAATCTCGTTGTCTCTCCATTACCTAGGTGCCAAGACACTCCCTTTGATATTGATGGCCAAGCCGAGTGTAAAGCACGCCATAGTAAGGAGGCTCCCTTTTTTGTGGAAGTTTCACTCAATATAGTTGTAGCAACATTCCAACCATATTTTCCAGCTAGTACCCCGAGCCCATAGGCTATCTTGTTCTGACAAGAAGCACCAGCCTAGCTTGATTATCAATGCTTTGTTGGTTTCTGCCGTGCTGTGAAGACCTAGTCCTCCTTTCTCTTTCGTGTGTGCACACCTTATCCTAGCTGATCAGGTGCAATTTTCTCTTCTTACTGCTTGAGCCCCATAAGAAGTTACGAATAATCTGATCAATTTCTTTAGTAACCCCGGTAGGAAAACAACATCGTTTGCATCAAGTAGTTTGGGATGGCTTGTAGGACTAATTTTTGCTAGTGTTAGACGGCCTGAAAAAGAGAGTGTCTTGGCTTTCCAACTTGAGAGTCGATACCGCATCTTTTCCCATAAAGCTGAAAAGTAATTCCTTGATAATCTGCCATGTATATCGGTGCTCCAAGATAAGTGCCGAGATTTTCTGTTATTGGAAAATCCAGTACATGGCTGATATTACGTTGAATATGTGGCGCCATATTCTTTGAGAAGAACATCTTCCACTTTGAGCGGCTTACTTTTTGTCCTGATATCTGGCAAAAGCTGCTTAATATATTCTCTATCACTTGCCCTTGATTCATAGAGGCTGTCGAGAATAAAAACAAATCGTCAGCAAAAAATAAACTGGGAGATCTTGGGTCCAGACCTACCTAGTTGGATAGGTTGCCATAGACCCTCCTCTACCGCTTGCTCGATCATATGACCAAGCCTCTCCATACAAAGCACAAATAGATAGGGTGACAAGGGATCTCCTTGACGAACTCCTCGGCTAGGAAGAAAAGCTTCCGTGATTTCCCCATTCCAAAGAATCCCGCCATAGAGGCTGTAGTCACGCATTGCATGGATCCTATCTGTCAACTCATGGGAGAAACCTGCAAGAGTAAGTGTTTCATCAAGGAACGACCATTTTATTCTATCGTAAGCTTATCCAGGTCAATCTTAAGGGCCATCCAACCCTTCTTTCCAGTCTTCTTTCTCATGGAGTGTATCACTTCTTGGACAATTGATCACATTATCGGTAATCTGGCGCCCTTGAATAAATCCTGATTGAGTATCTTTAACCAGTTTCCCCATCAAAGGGTTGCAAACGATCAGCAATTAGTTTAGTAATAATTTTATAAGAAACATTACATAACTAATAGGGCGAAATTAACTTAAGTTTGTAAGATGAGAAATTTTTGGAATCAACACAAGAAGTGTTTCGTTGATGGAGCGATCAAGAGTGCCTTCCTTCATGAATCGTTGCACGAGCTCAACTATAGAATCACCAATCACCGACCACTAGGATTGAAATAATATAGGAGGGGAATCCATCAATTCCAGGAGACTTGAAATTCCCAAATCTCTTGACGATCTTCAAAATCTCATCCTTCGTTGGCATCTCCATCATGCTTGGATTAGCAATCTCTAAAACACGTAGAAAGCGATTAACTATGTGAAGATGCATATTCAACAAGTTCTCATCAGTATAGAGTGTCCGAAAAAACTCCACTGCTAGGCATTGTAAATCGGCTTCATTAGATATCCGTATCCCAACCGAATCCTGTAATCTTAGGATTTTATTTCTCCTAAGTCGTATTAAGGTAGAAGTGTAGAAAAAGGAGGTATTTCTATCTCCATAAGTAACCCACTTGCTCCTTGACTTTTGGAACCATAAAAGTTTTTCTTGCAGCAGAATAGCTTCATACTCCTTCCGAAGGTTATGAATTAAATCCCATAGCTGATCAGATTCACGGTGACTAAGACTCTTTTCCACCCCTTAATACGTTGAAGTAGCTTATTTTTTCTGTGGAAGATATTACCAAAGACCTTAAAGTTCCAGTCTTTAAGAGCATCAATTAGTTGAGGATAGGAAGGTTCCCAACGACTGTTAGAAAGCCATGTATCTTTGACAAAATTTTCGAAGCTGGGGTGCGACAACCATGCAGCTAAAAAATGGAAGGGACGTCGGCTAGGATGATCCTGTCTCTCTTCATGCAAACATAAAAGAATCGGCCTATGGTCCGATTTGATACATGGTAGATGAAGAAGATGACCATCCGGGAAGGCTTGTCTCCATAGATCATTGCATAGTGCTCTATCAAGTCTTTCACTGAGTGTTCTTCTGAACCAAGTGAAGTTAGGACCTTCAAAGCCAATATCCACCAATGCACAGTCTTCAATCATACTAGCAAAGGGTTTGTGAATGCCAAAACTGAATGGTGCTCCTCCTCTCTTGTCATCAAGTGTAAGTAAAGAGTTGAAGTCGCCAATTAAACTCCAAGGTACATGAGCTGACTCTTTAAGCCTACGTAGATCTTCCCATAATTCATTTCGTTTAACAGAAATTGGGCTCCCGTAGATAGCAGTACACTCTCCTATAGAAGAAATAAATATCCACCTAAAGTGAATAAATTGACTTGAATGCTCTTTGATCGTAATTGTAATCGAACTTGTATTCCATAGAACCCGAATTCCTCCAGAAAAACCGATAGCTTCCGCACAAGATATACCATCAAAACCCAGCTTTTGTATGATCTTTCCCGCTTTAACTCCACTAACTCGTGGCTCAATGATAATACAAACACTCGGATGATGTCTCTTAATCTGGTCCTTCATAATCGGAATAAAAGCTTTGTCAGCAGCCCCACAACAATTCCATTCAAATATTGACATAATAAATGTTATAGTGTGGATAGGGAACATCAGGATCCTATTAGCCTGTAGCCGAAATTTCTGGCTCTTCAGCATGTTGCTGAGCGTTTTGGTTATCCTCGTGAGAGCTGGTACTCATCTCCATACCATCGGCTGAGGAACTGACACCAGCATCTCCCGAAGCAGTCAAGGTCGGGTCATGAGAGTAGCCAACTTTAGACCGTTTGGTTAAGGTGCCACCTGTGTGACCATTGAACGTAAAAACGACCTATAATTTTTCCATGTCCACAAATGAATTGGGATCCATTTGAAACAATACCTTCTCCTTCATCCTCTTTCGAGAGGTATTTGCATGTGTCCCATTTTGGTAGTAATGGGCCTTATTCTATTTTAACTTCGATGGAGATGGGCTAATATTGGATTCTGAGAGAAACTGAAAGTCTTGGGCTGGCTGCATATGAGTATTCTGAGTATCCATATGATCCATGGGCATGACTGAAGCCTTTTTAATCAACTCACCCTCCTTAAACGTGTCAGCTACGAGGTTCTTGGAATTTAGACGTTGACCACCAGATTTGGCTCCTATCAAATCGTTATTTGATTTGGCAGGAGTACCACGTGCCTTATTTTTTCCCTGTCTCTTTTGACATCTTAATATTCGTCTGTGATCTGAGAATTTCCTGTTGAGTAGGATCACCATTCCTTATTTGTACCTCCACTCGCTCCTTTCCTTTAGTTGAAACCTGTTCAACCTCTTCCGTTGATAAAGCAGTAAATCTTGATCCCATATTCTCCTTCTGAGTTGAGTTACCTTTTTTGGGTTGAATATCAACCGGAGTCTTTCCTTTTGAGAAATTCCAGCGAGGTCTTGCCGGTGCATGCAACCATGGGCCAAAATGATCGGAGGTTGGCTGTGCTTGATTTGACGGCGGGTTCTCTCCGGATATTCCAGCTGCTATATTGTTAAAATCTGGAGTTTTCGGTGCTGAAGTCGATGCCTGTGGTTGGTTCTTCGGTGCTGTCGCTTGTCGTGCAGTGAAGGCACACATCTGTTGGTTGTGTCCAATCCGCCCACATCCAAAACAAATCATTGGTAAATTCTCGTATTCGATTCGTATCCATTCACCATTAATTCTCATTCTTGGGAGGAGGGGCTTCGCTAGGTCAATGTCTACCTCTATTCTTGCGAATTTTCCTCGCTGCGCTCCGAAGGAGTTCCTGTCGATCTTCATTGTCCAGCCAATTAAATTTCCTATCTTGACTAGGATCTTCTCATGATAATATTCCAGCGATAGATCCGGAATACGCAACCAAACCACCACCCTTGAATCCACTGCAGTACTCGCTCTAAATCCAGAGTGCCACTTCTGAACGGTCAAGTAATGTCCCAATATGACCCAAGGACCTGCAAGTAAAGCCTCTGTCACTTGATCTTCATCAGCCATTTGAACGAGGAAAAAACCATTATCGAGATCTATGATCTTTGATTCTTGCCGGAATGCCCCAAAGTTGAGGCAGTTTTGAGACCATTAGAGCAAAACCAATATTTTTGCCTAGCAGTTTGACGACCACCGAGTGTCGCCATGCTTCTCGCAATTGCACCCTTGCTTTATCAGAGATCGAAATGAAAGGACCTGTCTTCATCCGAAGCTGCTACGATATTATCATCTTCCACTGCTACATCCTCAATGAGAGTAGGTGTGAGAGACGTGCTCCGCACCGTCCTCTCCCCATAATCGGGTATTGTTATGCTCATAGGGTTCACAGTACACCCAGCCCACTGGTCTTTTGCACTGCTGCAGCATTGTGCTCACCCCTGGACTCGAACCCCCACCGTCCCACTTATGAGCCTTTTATTGTTTCTCAGAACACGCCTCTCACCAATTCAGCTGCAGCTGAATTGGTGAGAGGCGTGTTCTGAGAAACAATAAAAGGCTCATAAGTGGGACGGTGGGGGTTCGAGTCCAGGGGTGAGCACAATGCTGCAGCAGTGCAAAAGACCAGTGGGCTGGGTGTACTGTGAACCCTATGAGCATAACAATACCCGATATGGGGAGAGGACGGTGCGGAGCACGTCTCTCACATAAAAGGCGCCTTTTATGTGAGGAACCCCCCCAGGAGGAACCTACCCCATATCAGGTATTGTCTGGCCCTCGGCCCTCAGCCCACGGCTGGCAACCGGCAACCAGGAGCCCTCAGCCCAAAGGCTGGCAACTCTGGCCCATGACTATTCGATCCCCTGGCTGCAGCCACTGAGACTCGAACCCCTGTCATGGCACCTTTTATTCCTCCTAAGAGGACGCCTCTCACCAATTCAGCTGCAGCTGAATTGGTGAGAGGCGTCCTCTTAGGAGGAATAAAAGGTGCCATGACAGGGGTTCGAGTCTCAGTGGCTGCAGCCAGGGGATCGAATAGTCATGGGCCAGAGTTGCCAGCCTTTGGGCTGAGGGCTCCTGGTTGCCGGTTGCCAGCCGTGGGCTGAAGGCCGAGGGCCAGACAATACCTGATATGGGGTAGGTTCCTCCTGGAGGGGTTCCTCACAGTAGGTTTGTTGCCCACCAAAGACTCTATAGGATTCTAGGAGACTCTGACATCTCCGTATCTCGTGACATTTGTAAAACATTCAAAGAAAAAAATCAAAAGCACATATAAAGTTTCTAATAGATTTGTTTCATTCACCATGATGACACTATCTGCTTTAAATTCTGTAAGATTTTGTCTCGAACTTGTAGGAACGAAGCTAAATAATTAATGGAAAGGTAATATGGTATGGTTTCAAAAGATTCAAGCAAAATTTCTTTCCTCAATTATTGTTACAATTAGACAAGGAAGTTTCTAAATGAATCGTGCAATAGTAATTGGGTGACTGTCAGCCTGTTGTAGTGCTTAAGCTTTTAATGTTCGTGTTAGTAATAGTTAATGTAGGAATCCATTATGTAAGCCTGACAACAGGACAAGTACATAAGCCTGGAAGCTACCATGGGATTTAACTTTGGGTATATATGAGCTTATGATATTCTTCTCTCGCGGCTTTTGGAAGATTTGTTTTATGATATTGTGAGAGAATTGTGAGAGAATTGTGAGAGAATTGTGAGAGAATTGTGAGAGAATTGTGAGAGAATTGTGAGAGAATTGTGAGAGAATTGTGAGAGAATTGTGAGAGAACTGTGACATGGTGTGGGCCACTGACAAAACAGATAACTAAAATGTTATATTTTTATCTACACAAAGTTATTGCCTTCTTTTATTAAGGCACACGAGAAGGAATATAATATACCTTTTAATATAAAAAAAATAAAAAGGGTATTCGGTTAGGAAAGGGGAAAGTTACTGAAAATAAACATCTTATAACTAGTCGACACTTACATGGTTTCAAATCGGGAGATTTTATATGATAGGAAAAGTTTATTTGTCCCTATGACAGCCAATATAAAAATTGAAATCACAGAAGAACGAAAGAGCAATGATAATACTTTTAGGATTATACATTTAATCAAACTGGGTATGCACTTTAACCAGCAAGACTAGCAATGTTCTTTTCTTTCCATCCCTTCTTTCCTTTTTTTACTATTTCTTTTTTTTTTATAAAGTTCTTTTTACTATTTTAATCATACAGAAGTTTCTACGACTGACTAGACATTAAGGGGGAATAACCTAGCCAGGTAATGGGCGAAGGGAATAATGCCCTCCCTCGAGTATTAAAAACGCTCATAATCCACCAAAGAAGAACTTAAAAAATTTACATAGGAACCGTCCTTTTATGATTGACAAACAACTAGACTGTAACACGTAAAGGCCATATATACCCAAGAAAGTAAGAATTATGTTTTAAAATGCAGATTCTGTAGAGTAGATCAATTGCACGACTGATCTGTATCAGTTCCCAATGCACAT
>JAEPBF010000154.1:32724-92775 GCA_019739055.1 Passiflora organensis
TTGCCCTTCCTGCTCATTTTGTGCATTCGGCTCCTCTTGCTCAACAGGTTGCTATTCAGCCTGAATCTCAAACCTACCCTGTTGATCCCTTTGTAGCCTCGAGCGTACCATACTACACGAATACACCATTATTACTCAACATATAACTAAATATGATTAACATAAGTGGTACCTGGTGGAGAGGCATGCATCGGACGATACACATAGGCTAGAAAGCAACATACAAATTTTCGGAAAGCACATACACACATGCAAAGGTATTCTTGGCAATTCCATCAACATTCATATATATACTCTTGGAAATCATCATCAAACATCAAGCAAGCATGGATTCACACAACATCCATATTCGGCAATACACATCAGCAATCACATACATATACATTCAGTAATGTAGGAGTCAAATAGGGACACTCGGCAGCATGCATAATCAACACACACATTCTCAGCAATGATAAGAAACACAGCAAACACTCACCGAAACACATCAAGGCATGCAAGGCATAAGAATATTCATAAACACACAGCAAATCAGACTATCAATCTCACTACTTAAATCTTACAAATCAACCTCCCTTTAGCATTAGTTTATTTTCGGTATTAGCCCCTAAATGAGTGAGTGTGTGCACATGTTCTTACCTACAATCACAAAAATTAACAAATAAGTTAGCATATAACAATTTATTATCCCTAAACCATGCTTTGCTACCAAACCTATGACGATCCCAATTCCTAACTGTTACTATTTGCTCCAATTAAGGTTATCACCGCCATGAAACCCAAATAAGCCCAAATGACACCTACAACCTATCTGAATCTCACCAGGCTTACCATTAACTTCCGAATTTTAGCATGTTTATTTTAATGTTTAACAACAATTGGATCATGATATTGGACAAATATTCTGGTAACATACAGAGTGAATAAAATATCAGTGAAAGTCTTTAGATTAAATCATTGGGTTCATAACACACAAGTCTTATAGGGATCCAAATAACCAGCAAGAAATCCTCCAACATATTTCGGAAATAGCAAGAAAAGGAGGGTTCTTAAAATAATCCAGAAAGTAGCCCAACCATTCATGTTATATGCGCAAGTAAACAAGTATGCAAATGTGATGCGATATCGCTCTGCCATGCAGCTTTGATCTCACACACTGGTACCACGGACAGTGGATGTACCTAAGCCTGAAAAATGGTAAAAATAACGGTATGAGATTACAAGAATCTTAGTAGG
This sequence comes from Passiflora organensis, assembly GCA_019739055.1. Taxonomy (NCBI): domain Eukaryota; kingdom Viridiplantae; phylum Streptophyta; class Magnoliopsida; order Malpighiales; family Passifloraceae; genus Passiflora; species Passiflora organensis. The sequence goes on from JAEPBF010000154.1 coordinate 33,961, forward strand.
GTCACAACATCATAAGATCTGCAGAAACCCTAAACACAAATCTCCCAATTCATATTAGATCATTCCTAAACAACTAAAGAGGATCACGCAATTCAAGAACCAATTTAAAAAGGTTAAGGCCGAATCTATGGTTGAGGGAGGACTACAATCACTTTCGAAAAATCATAAGTACACAGGTAGGTGGAACTCATCAGATTGCTCTCGGCAATTAAGAAGAAAAGTCATCCCCTTCCACCTGTGTTGTCCAAGACTTACTACACAAAGGGTAAACGGTTAACACACAAGCTAATCAGTAAGCTTAGTAAGTCGTTTTTCCACACAAGGACAAGTCTTCCCAAGCCACACACGGACTAAGGCATCCCAAACCACACAAAGATAAAGGCTTCCTGCCACACAAGGACAAGTCTTCCCAAGCCACACACAGACTAGGACTTCTCAAACCCCACAAGGATAAGGGCTTCCTGCCACACAAGGACAGGGTTCCGACCTCACAAGGACCAGACATCCAGCGCATGCATGCTGAGCTTTGCCACCCCATACAACTCCCATACCAGTAAGAACCTCTCCTCTCCCTAGGAGCATCAGCGCTTACCCCAAATGCCCACCGGAAAAGGATCTTGACACACAAACACGTACAAGCACACACAGGCAAGTACAAAACGTACTGCCATAGCAGGGTATCCTCAATCATGTCAGAACACAATCAACATATTCAATTCACATAACATATGCAACTTAGGCATTCAATACCTAACTCAGGGGTTCGATATAGCCTATGAGATCCATATCTCAATCCGAAAATCATACTCTCACTCCATAATCAAATCGTATGCAATACAATAGGGACAAGTGTGAGACCTCACCCTTCTGAGAGTAGCGTACGATAGAGTGCAGATTCGATTCGTAAATTTTTAGGTTGGGTGCCTCAGCCTTAGGAAGTCCTTAGCGTGTTTGAGTGTTTTAGGGTGTCTAGATGGGATCGAGAGTACGATAGAATGCGAGATTGAGGATTGAGTCAGTGGAATTTGACAGATTATGACCCGTTTTGAGTGACCATGAATTTTTGGGTCGATTACTATTCATCGATCCCAAATACTGTTCATCGAGCCCAAACACTATTCGTAAGCCCAATTGCTTAACCGAAATTCCAGACACCCGTATTGTCACATAAAATTTTATTCGGGTCATTTGGGATGATACGGGCTGTGAAATTAACATTTCTGTACTTGGTAGACCTTGGGATTTAGCCCAATTCAGTCTCAGCCCCAATCCATTGTGTCAGCCCATGTACTAACCCATTAGTTACACTTAAGTCTTGCTATTTGTGCATTAAACCCAGCCCATGTACTAGCTAACCCATTAGTTACACTTAAGTCTTGCCATTTGTGCATTAAACCTAGCAGACCATTCATTTCATCTGCCCTAAATGCCTTTCCCGTTTTTCTTTTCTCTTCACCATCCAAGAGTACCAACATTCACCTTCAACTCAGTTTTCCCTCAGAAATCATTAGGGGATCATACCCTAACACTCCCCTAGTGTTTTCCACACATTTCCACTGGTAGTTTGGTGGGTGGGGGTGATTTCTAAAGCTGTTTTCATTCTGGACGAAAATTGAGATTTTACTGGTAAGTGGTTTAATTCTTGTTTCCATGCTTCTAAGATAGTTCCTTTAGGTTGCTAGTAATGTTGCTGAGTTAATTTAGTGAGTGATTGTGGCTGGAAACACCCTGAAAGTTTTGTGTAATTCTCGGGTGAACAGTGTCAGAGGGTGGAATTTGAATGTTCTTGATGAATTAGGTGTATTGGTTACTTGAGATAAGTTCTGTATGTATGGAATGTGAGTTTAGGGATACAGGTTTTGTCATTAAGTGTTATTATGATGTGTGAATGCTTACTGGTCAGAGTTGTGATTAAGGGGGAATGGTTGTGAGTTTATGGAGTGGTATGAGTTTGAGCAGTGACATTAAATTGTTCAATTGCAGAGGAGTGTTGAGTGGTAATTGTGAGAGGGTCCTTTAGGTTTCAATTTCAGTTGTAGTTTCTGATCACTTGAACTCAGGGTAGCTTACGGTTCTCTGACTGCCTTATGTGTATAGGTGGTATTGCGGCAGCTGAGAAAGGCAAAGGTATCGCTGGTACGTCGTCAGCGCGACAAGAGGTGGGAGTTTAAGTTTCATCTGCATATGCGTACTGGTTTGTTTAATTAAAATTGGATTGCATGGTTTGATTTGAATAGAGGCATTGCTGGTACTCTGATAATTAATCATGTTAGACTCATATGAATGCTTGTCATACTTTGGAACGCATTAAATGTATGTTCAAAACTAGGCATGATGGTTGTGTGATGTGCATTGTGTTGCCTTGAGTGAATTGCTGCTTGTAACTGAGTGTGTGGCAACACAAGGGAGACTTGTTAAAAATGTGAGATTGGCCTATTGTGGAATTGTATAAATACATAGCATGCATTACAAGTTTTTCCTAAACAATGTGGTATAAGCATTTTCTTAGGAATTTACTGGAATTGACGAACTATGCTTGATCAAGCTAGGTAAGTATATGGGGATCCCAACTGAGGGGACAGTTGCTTACCTTGGAGGGTTATGGAGGATATATCTGTATGAATGGTTACTCGAGTGCACTATAAACTATCAGTCCTCATGATGCTATATGCATACATCTACGAAACTGAGATGGAATCTGATAAATTGATTTCTCCATTCAGTTTCGGACAACCTTGATGGTAGGGGTTTTGAACTGCTAAATTAAAACCATCAATGGGCTTCCAGGTGATCCTTTAGCGGGGATTATTCGGGAGTGGTTTGTGTCCACCCTGGTAGATTTTGGGCATACTAGCCGTGTATCAGAAAGATGATTTTCTGCAATTGCATAATGTTTTGGTCATTGTGCATTGTGCATTGTGCATTGTGCATTGAGAATTTCGTTATGTGCATATATGAGCATGAGACTCAATTGTGTTACGTACTTGCTTACAAACTGATTTAGTAACTGCCTCTATTCCAACGTTTGTGCTTATGACGCGGTACTCCCACTGAGGTCCTTTGATCTCACCCCCCTTGCTTTATTTTCCTCAGGGCTAAATTGAGAGACTAGCAGTTCAGCTCCCAGGTTACGATTCCATTGTTGGTCGTGTAGGGCTGGACATTGTACTCCACACATTTTGGACACTCGGCATTATTTGTGTTGTAGGTATACATTTGACGTGTGCATATGTATGCTAAGCGTGCGAATCTGGAATTTAAATTTTATACTGCAAAGTTTGTATGACAGTGAAATATTATGTGAAATGTGTGACAGAATTATATTGTGGGTTGATATGTGTAAAAGACTTCCGCTGACGGTTAATAATTCCGTTGTTGATTTTGCCGAGTTTTTATTATAACGTGCCATGCTTCAATTTCAAAGAAAAGTTTCAAGAATGGAAAATGATTTTTACAGTAAGCCTTGTGTGGTTCCGATTGATCCACCCGTTGGGTCGATCGGGGTTGCACGGCGGTGAGGTTCCCATTTACCGAGAACGGGTCCTCACAACAAGTATCAAAAACATCAAGAAAATAATAGGGGTCTCTGGAGAAACCAATGAGGCGTAGATCCTACCTCTCTTGTCTCTGAACAAAAAGCTACTCTTTTGCCTTTATTAGGTAATTTTGAACCACCTATATTATCACTAGGCAAATACGAAAACAAACTAAGCATGCATATTCATTAAGCAATTAAATACCCTATTTCCAATTCCACTCACCAAACCTATCAGAAACCAGTAATCAGATGCTGCAGGTGCCTCCCCCTTGGATGTGTGATGTGATAGCCAGGAAGTTAACAAGATTCAACCTGAATTACCATTTCAATTAACTATGCAAATTTTGTCGCTAAGAGAGTAGGGTATAGGACAATTTCGACTCTAAGCATAGAGAAGCTTAAAAGAAAGAAATTCAAGATAATACATCATGAATAGATGCTATGCAATCATAAGAACATGTGAAACGAAAACAGAAATCAACTGAAGAAAAAAACTATAGAAATCTAAAAACCTAAATCCGTCACCGATGAAAACCTAATTCCGTTGTCAATTTTGAACTTAACCTTAGACAAGGAAATATTTACGTCCAAACAACAAAACATATATGGATGGAAAGAGGATGAAAAGATCTTTCCAAAAAGCTATTATTTGTAGAGATATAACAAACGATAAAAGAGTTATGCTATTCTGAAGTTCAAGAAGATTTGGCAGTTCTGCCGAAAACCTAGTTCCGCCGTCAATTTTCAACTTACCTTTTGACAAAGAAATATAAACATCCAAACAACAAAAAAACTATGGTTGGAAAGAGGATGAAAAGATCTTTTCAACAAGCTATTATTTGTAGAGATACATCAAACGATAAAAGAGTTATGCTATTCTAAAGTTCAAGATGTAAAACCTTAGATGGTGGGAAAGATCATGAAGAGAGCTTTCCAACAAGATATTATTTACAGGGATCCAACAAATGATGAGAGAGTTATACTGGTTTAAAATTTCAGCGAATTTTGGAACCTATAGGAAGGTGTAAGGGTTTTAGGCTATACGAGTTTTGTGTGTTTTCTATGAATGATTTTTGTGCGGTTGGCTTCCTATTTATAATGGATGGTTATGGAATTAAGATTACTACTTTAAAGGCTTTATTAAAGTAAGATAATTACCAAATTTAAATTATTTAATTATCTTTCCCTATTTTTAGGGATTTTAATTTCTAAGACAACTATAAGGACTTAGATTTAAGGGAATTTAAACCAAAATTAACTACCATGCAACTCTTATCAATTTCGGCCATCACACATCCTTTCCTTCAGGGAAAAAATTGTTTTTTCACCTGTACTAGCTTCTGGACTTTTAGGACTCAAAATTCGGGGTCTCACAATACTGAATCCCTTAAGATAGGTTATTAGTGCCTATTTTGTATGTGTTGTATGTATTGAACATGCTGATTGTGTTCTGACATGATTGAGCATAACTTGTTGTGATATTGTGCTTTGTGCTTGCCTGTATGTGTTTTGTGCTTGCCTATGTGTGTTTGTACATATTTGTGTGTCAGGATCCTTTTTCTATGGTCATTCGGGGTAAGAATTGATGCTCCTGAGGAGAAGAGAGGTTCTTATTGGTATGGGAGTCATATGAGTGGCAATCCCCAGCATATGCACGATGGATGCCTAGTCCTTGTATGGCTAGATGCCTTATCCTTGTGTGGCAAGATGCCCTTATCCTTGTGTGGTTTGGATGCCCTTATCCTTGTGTGGTTTGGATGCCCTTTTCCTTGTGTGGCTTGGATGCCTTGTCCTTATATAGTAAGATGAATAGGCTTGCTGATTAGCTTGTGTGCAAACCTTTTACCTTTTGTGCAGCGAAGCTTTGGAAACCACAAGTGGAAGGGGATGTCCTTTTACTATTGCTGAGATGTTTGATGAGTTTTACCTGCTTGTGTACTTTTGATTTTCGGAAGTGTTTGTAGTCCACCCTCAGCCTTAGTTTCGGGCCTAATCCTTTGGTTGATTCTTGAATTGTGTGATATCCTTTAGATGTGTAGGGATGATCAAAAGTTGTTTGGGAGATGTTTATTTATGATTTCTATAGATCTTATGATGCTGTGATCCTACTGACATTCTTGTAATCTCATCTTGTTGTTTTCATCATTTTTCAGGCTTAGGTACATTCGTTGTGGGTGGTACCAGTGTGTGAGATCAAGGCTTCAAGATGGGACATTATTGTATCTCATTCGCATTCCTGTTTCCTTGGTTGTTGCGCATATAACATGAACACTGATTGGACTATTTCTCTGGTTTTTCAAGTTCCTCCTTTGCTTGTTGTTTCTGAATTATGTTTGAGGTTTTCTTGTTGGATATTTAGATCCCTATAGGACTTGTGTGTTGTGGTTCCAATGATTCAATTTAAAGACTTCTGCTGATGTTTTACTCACTTCGTATGATACCAGAATTGTTATCCAATATTATGCTCCAATTGTTAAAAGTACAAAGAATAAACATGCTAAAATCGGAAATTTAGATAAGTAAGCCTTGTGGGATTCAAATAGGTCCTGGTTTTGGGCTTGTTTGGGTTTCACGGCGGCAATAGAAGCAAATAAAAATAGATTAGGATTTGGGGTCCTTACACGTGACTTTGATTCGTGCCAACAACGAACCAGAAAAATCAGTTCCAAGATGCACACGTGTAGCTTTCAAATCCAGCAACATTGACATGTAATGGGTGCGCATGTAAACCAAAACCGATAGGGGAGGATGAAACTTTCGGTTCTAGGCATAAGCAACAAAATTCGCTTTTCCAGGATAATACTTGATAATCAAATCGTAGTTGTGAGGACCCGTTCCCGGTAAATGGGAGCCTCACCGCCGTGCAACCCCGATCGACCCAACGGGTGGATCAATCGGAACCACACAAGGCTTACTGTAAAAATCATTTCCCATTCTTGAAACTTTTCTTTGAAATTGAAGCATGGCACGTTATAATAAAAACTCGGCAAAATCAACAACGGAATTATTAACCGTCAGCGGAAGTCTTTTACACATATCAACCCACGATATAATTCTGTCACACATTTCACATAATATCTCACTGTCATATAAACTTTGCAGTATAAAATTTAAATTCCAGATTCACACGTTTAGCATACATATGCACACGTCAAATGTATACCTACAACACAAATAATGCCGAGTGTCCAAAATGTGTGGAGTACAATGTCCAGCCCTACGACCAACAATGGAATCGTAACCTGGGAGCTGAACTGCTAGTCTCTCAATTTAGCCCTGAGGAAAATAAAGCAAGGGGGGGGTGAGATCAAAGGACCTCAGTGGGAGTACCGCGTCATAAGCACAAACGTTGGAATAGAGGCAATTACTAAATCAGTTTGTAAAGCAAGTACGTAACACAATTGAGTCTCATGCTCATATATGCACATAACGAAATTCACAATGCACAATGCACAATGCACGATGCGCGATGACCAAAACATTATGCAATTGCAGAAAATCATCTTTCTGATACACGGCTAGTATGCCCAAAATCTACCGGGGCGGACACAAACCACTCCCGAATAATCCCCGCTAAAGGATCACCTGGAAGCCCATTGATGGTTTTAATTTAGCAGTTCAAAACCCCTACCATCAAGGTTGTCCGAAACTGAATGGAGGAAATCAAATTATCAGATTCCATCTCAGTTTCGTAGATGTGTATGCATACAGCATCATGAGGACTGATAGTTTATAGTGCACTCGAGTAACCATTCATACAGATACCATAACCCTCCAAGGTAAGCAACTGTCCCCTCAGCTGGGATCCCCATATACTTACCTAGCTTGATCAAGCATAGTTCGTCAATTCCAGTAAATTCCTAAGAAAATACTTATACCACATTGTTTAGGAAAAACTTGTAATGCATGCTATGTATTTATACAATTCCACATTAGGCCAATCTCACATTTTTAACAAGTCTCCCTTGTGTTGCCACACACTCAGTTACAAGCAGCAATTCACTCAAGGCAACACAATGCACATCACACAACCATCATGCTTAGTTTTGAACATACATTTAATGCGTTCCAAAGTATGACAAGCATTCATATGAGTCTAACATGATTAGTTATCAGAGTACCAGCAATGCCCCTATTCAAATCAAACCATGCAATCCAATTTTAATTAAACAAATCAACCAGTACGCATGTGCAGATGAAACTTAAACTCCCACCTCTTGTCGCGCTGACGACGTACCAGCGATACCTTTGCCTTTCTCAGCTGCCGCAATACCACCTATACACATAAGGCAGTCAGAGAACCGTAAGCTACCCTGAGTTCAAGTGATCAGAAACTACAACTGAAATTGAAACCTAAAGGACCCTCTCACAATTACCACTCAACACTCCTCTGCAATTGAACAATTTAATGTCACTGCTCAAACTCATATCACTCCATAAACTCACAACCATTCCCCCTTAATCACAACTCTGACCAGCAAGCATTCACACATCACAATAACACTTAATGACAAAACCTGTATCCCTCAACTCACATTCCATACATACAGAACTTATCTCAAGCAACCAATACACCTAATTCATCAAGAACATTCAAATTCCACCCTCTGACACTGTTCACCCGAGAATTACACAAAACTTTCAGGGTGTTTCCAGACACAATCACTCACTAAATTAACTCAGCAACATTACTAGCAACCTAAAGGAACTATCTTAGAAGCATGGAAACAAGAATTAAACCACTTACCAGTAAAATCTCAATTTTCGTCCAGAATGAAAACAGCTTTAGAAATCACCCCCACCCACCAAACTACCAGTGGAAATGTGTGGAAAAACACTAGGGAAGTGTTAGGGTATGATCCCCTAACGATTTCTGAGGGAAAACTGAGTTGAAGGTGAATGTTGGTACTCTTGGATGGTGAAGAGAAAAGAAAAACGGGAAAGGCATTTAGGGCAGATGAAATGAATGGTCTGCTGGGTTTAATGCACAAATGGCAAGACTTAAGTGTAACTAATGGGTTAGCTAGTACATGGGCTGGGTTTAATGCACAAATGGCAAGACTTAAGTGTAACTAATGGGTTAGTACATGGGCTGACACAATGGGTTGGGGCTGAGACTGAATTGGGCTAAATCCCAAGGTCTGCCAAGTACAGAAACGCTAATTTCACAGCCCGTATCATACCAAATGACCCGAATAAAATTTTGTGTGACAATACGGGTGTCTGGAATTTCGGTTAAGCAATTGGGCTTACGAATAGTGTTTGGGCTCGATGAACAGTATTTGGGCTCGATGAATAGTAATCGACAAAAATTCATGGTCACTCAAAACGGGTCATAATCTGTCAAATTCCACTGACTCAATCCTCAATCTCGCATTCTATCGTACTCTCGATCACACTATACATCCTTTGCTGATCAATCGCTTCGCATCAAGCCAGGAAATCATGCAAGTTAGAAAAACTCGACTATCACCTTCAAAGCAGTCCTCGGCAGCATCAGGAAAAGTGAACCACACACGCTTGGCAAAACACTCCATACGGCCTTGATATTTCCCCAGACAGTCCATGCCTAAAATTACATCTAGCTCTCGCATGTCCAATGGAATCAGATCTACTTCAAGTATATTCAGACCCATAAGCACAGCAGATGTAGACTAGCTCACAAATCAGTTGCTCTCCCAAAGGAGCTAGAACCGCAATAGGTGGAGACAAGGAAGACAGAGGCCGATCTGATGCTATCCTTGGACTTACAAATGACCTGTTTGCTCCGGGATCTAGCAATACTTTAGCATTTTGAGAAAAAACTGAAATAGTACCTTTCACCACATCGGGGCTAACCTCAACATCAGTTAGGGTGAATAGCCTCATTGGTCTTGGTTATGCCTCACTTGAGGATCCGTTTAGTGGTCTTTCTGGTGCGCGTGTTGGTGGTTTGATGTTCCCACCTCGGCCTACATTTGGTGCACCTGTGATACGCCTTGGTTTGGCGCCATCATTATAATATCAACGTGGCTGCAAATTCCACATAGATCCATCAGAATTTGGACCACAGAAGTTCATCCTATTGTTACCTCCATTGCCACCATTGTTTTTCAGAGGATAAGATCTTAAAGGATAGGGTCCCGTACATTGATTGAACTTTGAATCTCACCTGACGGATCCGTCACTAGTTTCTATGGACGGCTTCCTGGTTTGAATGATCTTCTCGACTTCAGTCACGACAATGATTAGTTCTTGCAAATTTTGCACTGGTGTTGTACCGACAATGGTTTTGAGCTCGGTACTCAGGCATTCTGAAATCGTCTCGCAAACTGGTATGATGAACGATCCTCCTCTAGTGCAAATCGGGACAACTCCTTCAATGCCTTCTAGTATTCCAGTACTGAACGGGTGCCTTGTTCAAGCTTATAGAAAGCTTGTCAGTGCTCACTTTTATGGAATCTCGTATAGAACCTCTTATCGAACTCATACCGAAAATTTTCCCAAGTAGCTAAACGATCACCGAATCACAAGCTCATGGCTGTCCACCATGCGAGGGCTTCTCCCTCAAGTAGGAAAGTGGCGATGGCAACCTTGTCATCATCAGCCATACGTAAGAACAAAGACACTCGGCAGAAGGTGTCTATCCATTCATGAGCCGCTGCGGCTCTGACTAAACCACTGAAATCTTTACATCCCAGTTGACGAGCTTCCTTCAACAGCTTCTTAATAATGACGGGAAGTCTCTCAGTTTCCTTAGGGTGAGCTGGCTGTACAGGCTCAAGTGGAGGAATAGGTTCTTCCACAGGCATGGGTGTAGGAGCATTCTGAAAGTGCGCTTCCATACGCTGCTGGTTTGCAGCGATTCCTTGTAACACATTCAGAATTTGTGCCATCACAAGATCGATGGCTGGTGCCTTAGGTTGGTTTTCGAGCTCAGCTTGCCCTTCCTGCTCAATCTGTGCATTCAGCTCCTCTTGCTCAACAGGTTGCTGTTCGGCCTGAATCCCATACCTACCCTTGCGATCCCTTGTAGCATTCAACCTTGCCATACTATACAAGCACACGATGTCACTCAACTCATAACCCAAACACGAAACTACAAAAAGAAGTGGTACCTGGTGGAGAGGCATGCACTGAATGATATGTATATGCTGGAAAACAAAATACACACACACACACAAGTATACAAATTTCGGAAATCATATGCACACATTCGCACACTCGGCAATCACATTAACACACACAAACACTTGGTAAACATACTTTCATACAAACCATACTTGATAATCATGCAAAACCACCTCTTATGCATTTGGTAATACACATGTTTCACACATATCACACTCGGGCATTAATATACAGCAGCATACTTCGACATGCCTACAAACCAATCACATGCATATGGATACATTCGGAATCATATATAAGTACACTTGGCAGCAAAACATGCATCAACAACACACATTCGGCAATAAGCATAAAACACATCGCAATTATTTGGCAACAAACTCATTCGGCACTTCCATAGCACACACTCATACATTTGGCAATAGCAAAGAAAAAGCAGCAAACACTCATCAAAATACAGCAAAACACATTAAGTCATACAATGCATAAAAGCACACATATATACACAGAAAATTAAATAATCAAACACATCATTCGATTAATTCAAACTAGGTTTTTAGCATCAGATTATTTTCAGTATTACCTCTCTAAGTGAGTGGGTGTGTGCGCATGTTCCTACCTACAAAAACAAAATCAACAAACAGGTTTGCATATAACGAATCATATTTCCTAAACGATGCTCCGCTACCAAACCTATAAGGACCCCAAATCCTAACCTATTCTTATTTGCTTCTATTAGGACCTTTACCGCCATGAAACCCAAGCAAGTCAAAATACGAGGACCTATTTGAATCCCACAAGGCTTACCCATCAAATTTTCCAATTTTAGCATGTTCATTCTTTGTATTTATAATAATTGGAGCATGATATTGGACAAGCATTCTTGTATCATACGGAGTGAATAAAACATCAGCAGAAGCCTTTAAATTGAATCATTGAAACCACAACACACAAGTCCCATAGGAATCCAAAAATCCAACAAATAAACCTCCAATATAATCTGGATATAAACATGCAAAGGAGAGACTCGAAAAACCAGAAAATAGTCCAATCAAAGTTCATTTTATATGTGCAAGCAACCAAGGAAACATGAATGTGAATATGATGCAATATTGTCCCGCCGTGCAGCCTTGATCTCATACACTGGTACCACGAACAATGAATATACCTAAGCCCAAAAAATGGTAAAAAAAAAGAATGAAATTACAAGAATCTCAGTAGGGTCAAAACATCGTAAGATCTACAAAAATCTTATACAAACATGTCCCAAAGAACATCAAATCATCCTATACAACTAAAAGGTATCATGCAATCATCTTTCAAACAATTCAAAGGGGTAGGGCCGAAAACTAAGGCTAAGAGTGGACTACAAACACTTCCGTAAATCAGAAGTACACAGGCAGGTAAATCATCAATCAATCTCATCAATAGGAAAGGCCATCCCCTTCCACCTGTGTTGTCCAAGGCTTCACTGCAGAAAGGTAAAAGATTGACACACAAGTTAATCTGCAAGTCTATTCATTTTGCCAGCACACATGACAAGGCATCTAGCCAGCACACAGGACTAGGCATCCTAACCCCACAAGGATAAGGACATCTTGCCAGCATACGACTCTCATACCAGTAAGAACCTCCCCTCTCCCAAAGAGAATCAGCGCTTATCCTGAACGACCACCGGAAAATGATCCTGACACACAAACACATACAAGTACACACAGGTAAGCACAAAGCACAATACTACAATAGGGTATCCTCAATCATGTCATAACATAATCAGCATATTCAATGTACATAATACATCCAATTTAGGCACACATAACCTATCTCAAGGGTTCGACAATGCCTAACTAGGCCTCAAATTAATTCGTAACTCTTGCATACACGACCTCACATGTGCGCATACAAAGATCAATCACAGGTACCAAAATCAACAAGAAAACAACAAGGATCTCTGAAGAAACCGATGAGACACAAATCCTACCTCTCTTGTCTCTAAATAAGAAGCTATTCTTTTGATTTTATTCAAGGGATCCGATCCACCTTTAACATCATAAAGCAAAGACAAAACCAAACTAAACATGCATATTCAATAACCAAGTAAATACCCTATTTCTTACCAATTCCACTCACCAAACCTATCAGAAACCAGTTATCAGAAGCCTCAGGTGCCTCCCCCCTTGGATGTGTGATATGATAGCCAAGAACTTAACAAGAAATAACCTGAATTACCATCCCAATCAACACACAATTTTCGGCACAAATAATAGGGCAATAGGGCAAATTGAAATTTCATGTTAAGAAGCTATAAGGTTGTGATTCATGTTAACAAGGAATGATTAGGTGTTAATAACACATAAAATTAAAAGGAACAAGATCAAAAACCAAAAGGTTAATCAACTTATCAAAATCGGCAACAATAGAGCAAGGGTAGGGCATGCCGATTTCAGGTATAAGGAAGATTCAAAGAATGAATTCATGATTTTACAACATGAATGGATGCTAAACAATCATACGAACAAAAGGGACAACAACAGAAATCAATTGAAGGAAGAATCACATAATTTTGTTACAAAACCTGCCGATTTACAAGTTAAATTTCAATAGTGAAGAACTAACCTCCTTATGATCGACCAAGGTAGGTAGATAAATTATGGAAAGAGCTTTCCAAAAAGCTATTATTTTCATAATTCTGACAAAGGATGAGAGAGTTATGCTAGTTTGAAGTTGAAGGCTTTTCTGCAGCAATAGGGAGGTGTAAGGTTTGATGTTTGACAAATTTTGTGTATTTTCTATGTAAGGTTTAAGTGTGGCCAGTTTCCTCTTTATATAGGGTGGTTATGGGATTTATTTCCCTACTTTAAAGGCTAGATTAAAGTAAGATAGTTATCAGAATTAAATTCTGTAATTATCCTTCCTTAATTTTAGGGATTTTATCTCCTAAGGTAATTATCAACCAATAAGAAACCAAATCAAAGGAAATTAAAACCAGAAATATTTACTAGACATTCCATACCATTTTTGGTCATCATACATCCATTTGTTTAGGAAAAAAACAGTCATTTCACCTGCACCGACTTCTGGACTTCTAGGACTCAAAATTTGTGATCTCACAAAGATGTACCGAGATCTGAAAGAACAATGTTGGTGGCTGAACATGAAGTGACACATTGCTAAGTTTGTAGCACGATGCCTTGTATGTCAACATATGAAGATCGAGCATCAAAGACCCGCTGGTTTACTTCAGTCACTCCCAATTCCAGAATGGAAGTGGGAGCATGTCACAATGGACTTTGTGAGCTATTTGCCTAGATCTCAGTTAGGATTCGATGCCATTTAGGTGATCGTGGATTGACTGACCAAATCTGCACACTTCATTCCTGTTCCTGTGACAGACATCCTCGAGAGATTGACCATTTGTTACTCGGACGAGATTCATCATTTACATGGAGTGCCAGTTTCTATTGTTTCAGATCATGACCCCCATTTTACTTCACGATTTTGGAAGACATTCCAGAATGCCCTGGGTTCGAGACTGAATTTCAACATAGCATTTCATCCCCAGATAGATGGTCAATCTGAAAGACGAATTCAAATGCTGAAGACATTGGAGGAGTTTGCTTACAACAATATTTTTCATGTAAGCATCGGAATGGCTCCATACAAAGCATTGTATTGGAGACGTTGCAAAACTCCTATTTGCTGGAATGAAGTAGGCAGGAGATGCCTAGGTAATCAAGAATTGATTGATCAAGCAACGAAACAGTTGAATCTAATTCGACAAAGGTTGAAGACAGTGCAAGATCAACAAAAAAATTATGCCGATAATCGACGAAGGGAACTGGAATTTGCGGTAGGTGACAAGGTGTTTCTGAAAGTTTCCCTATGGAAAGGTGTCCTTTGTTTTCAGCAGCAAGGTAAGCTAGCACCTTGTTACATTGGACCATACAATATTGTTAAAAGAATCGACCCTGTTGCATACCAACTTTTATTGCCTCTAAACATGGAAAGAATTCACAACGTGTTTCATGTTTCGATGTTGAGAAAATATGTGTGAGACCCTGCTCATGTGCTTGAAGAACCACTAGTTGAGGTTGCTAAAGATCTACCCTACCCCATACAGCCAGTTTCCATACTAGATCAATCAGTTCGTCAGTTTCGCAATCAAAGCATGCCTATCGTACGAGTTGTTTGGCGTAATGTCCAAGTTGAGGAATAGTCTTGGGAGACTGAGGAATCTATGCATGCAAAATTTCCTTACCTATTTTCTTAGGTACTTGTGCTGAAATTTATAGGAAAAAAAATTTATAAGGATGGGAGGATGTGAGATCCCAATTTTTGTGTCCTAGAAGTCCAGGAGCCAATGTAGGTAAAATGACCATTTTTCCCCTGAAGAATTAGATGTGTGATAGTAAAAAATAGTGTTGAAGGTTAAAGACCCAAATCCAACCTATTTGGACCCATACCACCATAAAACCCAAATAAACCCAAACTAGGATCTATCTAAATCTCACAAGGCTTATCTCCCTAAGTTTCGATTTTATTAAGTTACTTTCTTATGTTTTGTAAAGGTTAGAGCATGATGATGGACAAATATTCTTGCAATATACGAATTGAATAAAAATATCAGGGGATGTCTTTATAATTTATTAAAGGTACCACAACACACAAGTCCCATAGGTAACCCTCCTATAAATTCCGGAAACAAACAAGCAAAGGAGGCATTCAAAGAACCAAAATGTAGTCCAATCAAATTTCATGTTATATGCGCAAGCACTCAAGAAAGAAAGGATGTGAATGTTATGCAATATCGCCTAATGTAGCTCAATCTGCTACTCATGCATATACTATACAAAACATGCTCATATAACCATCAATAAGAACATGCACCGAAAATATCCAATAAGCAACTAGGATCTTTGGAGAAACCGATGAGGTATAGATCCTACCTCTCTTTATTTAAAGGATTCGAACCACCTATATCATCATAAGGCCAAGGCAAAACCATACTAAGTGTGAGACCCCGAATTTTGAGTCCTAGAAGTCTAGAAGCCAGTGCAGGTGAAAAGACCATTTTGCCCCTGAAGAAAAGGATGTGTGATGGCCGAAATTGGTAAGAAATGTTTGGTAATTATTTTTGGTATTAATTCCCTTTAATTTGGTTCTTAATTTGTTGATAATCACCTTAGGAATTAAAATCCCTAAAATTAAAAGGGGATAATTACAGAATTTAAATTTGGTAGTTATCTTAATTTAATAAAGCCTTTAAAGTAGTAATCTTAATTCCATACCCATACATTATAAATAGGAAGCCAACCCCATAAAAATCATTCTTAGAAAACACACAAAACTCATATAGCCTAAAACCCTTACACCTCCCTATATCTGCCAAAATTTGCTGAAACTTTAAACCAGCAAACCTCTCTCATCGTTTGCCGCATTCCTGCAAATAATAGCTTGTTGGAAAGCTCCCTCCATCCTCTTTCCAACCATTTATGTTTTTTTATCAGGAGATTAGTATTTCTTTCACATATGAAAAGTCGAAACTCGGCGGAACTGCCAAAATCTTTTTGAACTTCATTGTAGCATAACTCTTTCATTGTTTTTCAGATTTCTGGAAATAATAGCTTGTTGGAAAGCTCTCTTCATCCTATTTCCAGCCATATCTATTTTTTTTGTTTGGACATTTGTATTTGTTTGTCAAAAGATAAGTTGAAAATCGGCGGCAGAATTAGGTTTTAAGATTTGTATAATTCTACCTTTGATTGATCTCTGATGTTGTTGCCCTTATTCATATAATTTTTTAGAATCTTTTCATAGTGAACAATTTTGATTTCATTCCTTGAATGCATGAAGTCGAAAATTGTCTTGTGCCTTACTCTTAGTGCCAAACTTTTCCGGTGGCCATTCGGGATAAGCGCTGATACTCCTAGTGAGAGGGGAGGTTCTTACTGGTATGGAAGTCGTATGGGTGGAAAATCCCAACAAGAGCTCGTTGGATGTCTTGTCCTTGAGTGACCAGAAGCCCTGCCCTTGTGTGGCAGGAACCCCTTATCCTTGTGTGGTTTGGGAAGTCCTTATCCTTGTGTGGTTTAGGATGCTCTTGTCCTTGTGTGGCTTGGGATGTTTTGTCCTTGTGTGGCAAGATGAATAGGCTTGCTGATTAGCTTGTGTGTTAACCAATTACCTTTCGTGTAGTAAGCCTTGGACAACACAAGTGGAAAGGGATGACCTCTTCTTCTTCATTGCCGGGAACAATCTGATGAGTTCTGCCTGCCTGTGTACTTCTGATACTTTTCGAAAATGTTTGTAGTCCCCTTCAGCCTTAGATTCAGCCCTACCCTTTTTGATTGAATCTTTGAATTGCATGAATCCCTTTAGTTGCGTAGAAATGATCAGATGTTGTTTGGGAGATTTATGTTTATAGTTTCTGCAGATCTTATGATATTGTGACCCTACTGAGATTCTCGTAATCTCATTTCGTTGTTTTCACCATTTTCTTCAGGTTTAGGTACATTTACTGCTTGTGGTACCAGTGTATGAGATCAAGGTTGTACGGCGGGGCGATATCGCATCACTTTTGCATACCTGTTCCTTGGTTACTTGTCCATATAACTTGAATAAAAATTGGACTACTTTATTGTTTATTTTAAGATTCCTTCTTTGCTTGTTATTTTCGACTATGTTGGAGGAATTCTTGTTGGTTATTTGGATCCTTATGGGACTTGTGTGTTATGAATCCAATCATTTAATTTAAAGACTTCCGCTGATGTTTTTAGTCACTCCGTATGATACCAGAATGATTGTTCAATATCATGCTCTAACTGTTATTAAACATATAGAATGAACATGCTAAAAGTCGAAAACTTAGTAAGTAAGCCTGGTAGGATTTAGATAGGTCCTAGGTGTCTTTGGGCTTGTTTGAGCCTGAAAAACAATCTGAGACACCAGCTGCACCAGTCATTGATCCTGTGATGGCACAAATATTAAACGTAATACAAGGAATTGCTGCAAATCAGCAGCGTATACAGGCACAATTTCAGAATGCTCCTGCACCTGCACCAGTGGAAGAACCTATTTCGCCACATGAACCTGTACAGCAGACACATCTTAAGGAAACCTAGAGACTTCCCGTCGTGATTACAAAATTGTTGAAGTAAGCTCAAACATTAGGATGTAAAGATTTGACGAATTGTTGACAAAATTCTTCCTGTCGTGATGAAAAAGTTTCCATCGTCACTTTCATACTCGAGGGAGAAGCCCTCGCACGGTGGACATCTGTTAGCTTGCGATTCGGCGATTGTTTGCCAACTTGGGAAGAATTTCGGTACGAATTTGACGAAAAATTTTATACAAGGTTCCATAAAAGCGAGCAGCGACAAGCTTTTTACAAACTTGAACAAGGCAACCGTTTGGTGCTGGAATATGAGAAAGTGTTAAGGGAGTTGTCCCGATTTGCACCAGAAGAAGATCATACACCGTACCAGCTTGTGAGATGATTTCAGGATGGGTTGAATACCGAACTCAAAACCACCGTAGGTACGACACTGGTGCAGAATTTTCAAGAACTAATCATTGCCGCAACCGAAGCCGAAAGGATCGTGCAAACCAAGAAGCCATCCACAGCCACTAGTGGCAGATCCTATAGGCGAGATTCAAAGTTCAATCGATGAACGAGACCCTATCCTTTAAGGTCCTATCCTCCGAAAATTAATGGCAATGGAAATACCAACAGCAAGAACTTTTCTAGTACAAATTCCAATTAATCTTCGTGGAATTCTCAGCAACGTCGATGTTACAACTATGGCGAGATGGGACATATTTAGAGGGAATGCCCGAAACCAAGGTGAATCACAAGTGTACCAAACGCAGGCCGAGGTGGGAATCCCAAACCCGCCAGACCACCAACACGCGCACCAGGAGGACCACCCAACGGATCCACAAGCGAGACGTAACCAAGACCAACAAGGCTCTTCACCCTAACTGATGCCGAGGCTAGTCCTGATGTGGTGATAGGTACTATTTCAGTCTTTTCTCAAAATGCTAAAGTATTATTAGATCCCAGAGAAAACAGATCATTTGTAAGTCCAAGGATAGCACTTAGCACGGATAGGCCTCTATCTCCCTTGACTCCTCCTACTGCAGTTCTAACTCCATTGGTAGAGCAACTGATTTGTAATCTAGTCTATATCGGCTATGCGGTACGTATGGGTCCGAATGTACTTGAAGTGGATCTGCTTCCATTAAACATCCAAGAGCTGGATGTGATCTTAGGCATGGACTGTCTGGCGAAATATCAAGCCCGTATGGAGTGTTTCACCAAACATGTGTGGTTCATATTTCCTGATGGTGCCGAGTACTGTTTTGAAGGTGACAGGCGAGTTGTTCCAACTTGCATGATTTCTTGGCTTGATGCAAAGCGATTGATTAACAAAGGATGTACAGGGTGCCTCGCGCACGTACATGATATTTCAAAAGAATCTTTGGATCTGGATTTTATCCCAGTGGTTCGCGAATTTCCATAAGTATTTTTTAAAGACTAGTACTTCGTCATCTCGTATTCTGAAATCATGAACTATGGCATCAACACCATCAGCAAGTTGCTTCTGAATTTCAGTAAATTTCGGATCCTCTAATTGTTGATTCCGGATTTCTTCAATTAAGGTAGGTGCAACTTTGATTCGTGCCAACAACGGACCAGAAAAATCGGTACCAAGATGCACACGGTTAGTTTTCAATTCCAACATCATCGCCAGGTAATGGGTGCGCATGTAGGCCAAAACTGATGGGTAAGGAGGATGAAACTTTTGGTTCAGGGCATCAGCAACAACATTCGTTTTTCCAGGATGATATTCGATGATTAAATGATAGTCTTTAATCAGTCTCACCCATCTTCGTTGTCTCATATTCAACTCTTTTTGCGTGAGGAGGTACTTCAGGCTTTTGTGGTCAGTGAAGATTCGGCACGTCTCGTCGTATAAGTAATGTCGCCATATTTTTAAGGCAAACACCACGGCTGCAAGTTCCAAATCATGTGTAGGGTAGTTGCTCTCGTGCGGTCACAATTTCCTGGAAGCGTAGGCGATGACTTTCCCATCTTGCATCAATACGCATCCAAGTCCAGATTTTGACGCGTCTCTGTAAACCACATACTCCTTTCCGCAAATAGGTAGGGTAAGGATAGGTGCGGAAACTAATAGATTATTTAGCTCTTCAAAACTTTGTTGGCATTTCTTGTTCCATACGAACGGCTCACCCTTGCGTGTCAGTTTTCTCAATGGTCTGGCAAGCGATAAAAAATTCTCCACAAAGCGACGGTAGTATCCTACTAAACCAAGGAAACTACGAACTTCGAACACACTTCGCGGAGGTTCCCAAGCAATCACAGCTTCAATCTTCTTTGGATCAACTAACACACCTTGGGAGGAAACAATATGGCCAAGGAAACTAACATCACGTAACCAGAATTCGCATTTTGAGTACCTTGCGAACAACCGTCGATCTTTCAGGATTTTAAGCACAATCCGCAAGTGCATAGCATGATCCTCTTCCAATTTTGAGTAAATCAGAATGTCGTCGATGAAGAATATCACAAATCTACCCAAGAATTCGTAGAACACACAATTCATCAAGTCCATAAACATAGCTGGTGGTGCATTGGTCAAGCCGAATGGCATAACCAGAAATTCGTAGTGACTGTATCGCGACCTGAACGTGGTCTTTGGAATATCAACATCACGAACTCTCAATTGATGGTATCCAGATCTGAGATCGATCTTAGAGAATATGGCTGAACCCTGGAGTTGGTCGAACAAATCGTCGATGTGCGGCAAAGGGTATTTGTTTTTGACAGTCGCACGATTCAGCTGACAATAATCAATGCACAATCGCAGCGAACCGTTTTTATTTTTCAAGAACAGAACAGGTGCTCCCCAAGGTGACACACTAGGTCAGATAAAACCACGATCCAGCAAATCTTCCAATTGCATTTTTAGTTCCTTCATTTCTGCAGGAGCCATACGATATGGAGGAATGGAAATCGGATTCATACCAGGCACTAGCTCAATACCGAATTCCACTTCCCTTGCTGGTGGTAGACTAGTTATGTCTTCTGGAAATTCGCGAACCACTGGAACAGAATCCAGATCCGAGGATTCTTTAGAAATATCATGTACGTTTGTGAGGTACGCTGTACATCCTTTGTTGATTAATCGCTTCGTCTTAAGCCAGGAAATCATGCAAGTTGGAACAACTCGTCTATCACCTTCAAAACAGTATTCGACACCATCAGGAAAAGTGAACCAGAAAAGTTCTTTCTGTTGGTATTTCCATTGCTACTAATTTTTGGAGGATAGGGTCCCGTTCGTTGTTTGAACTTTGAATCTTGCCTATAGGATCTGCCACTAGTGGCTGCGGATGGCTTCTTGGTTTCCACGATCTTTTCGGCTTCAGTCGCGGTAACAATCAGTTCTTGCAAATTCTGCACTGGTGTCGTACCAACGATGGTTTTGAGTTCGGTACTGATCCCATCCTTAAATTGTCTCGCAAGCTTGTATGGTGTACGATCTTCTTTTGGTGCAAATCGGGACAACTCCTTTAACACTTTCTCATATTCCAGCACCGTACAGGTGCTTTGTTCAAGTTTGTAAAAACTTGTCGTTGCTCGTTTTTTTGGAATCTCGTATAAAATCTTTCGTCGAATTCGTACCGGAATTCTTCCAAAGTTGGCAAACGATCTCCGAATCGCAAGCTAGGAGATGTCCACCATGCGAGGGCTTCTCCCTCAAGTAGGAATGTAGCAATGGCAACCTTGTCATCATCCGAGATACGCAAGAACAAGGATACTTGGCATAATGTGTCTATCCACTCACGAGCGGTTGCGACTCCAGCTGAACCACCAAAATCTTTACATCCAAGTTGTCGAGCTTCCTTTATCAATTTTGTAATCACGATGGGAAATCTCTCAGCCTCCTTATGATGTGCCGGCTGTACAGGTTCAAGTGGAGGAATAGGTTTTTCCACTGGTGCAGGTGCAGGAGCATTCTGAAATTGTGCCTCCATACACTACTAATTTGCAGCAATTCCTTGTAATACGTTTAAGATTTGTGCCATGTCAAGATCAATGACTGGTGCGGCTGGTGCCTTAGATTGGTTTTCGAGCTCAGCTTGCCCTTCCTGCTCATTTTGTGCATTCGGCTCCTCTTGCTCAACAGGTTGCTATTCAGCCTGAATCTCAAACCTACCCTGTTGATCCCTTTGTAGCCTCGAGCGTACCATACTACACGAATACACCATTATTACTCAACATATAACTAAATATGATTAACATAAGTGGTACCTGGTGGAGAGGCATGCATCGGACGATACACATAGGCTAGAAAGCAACATACAAATTTTCGGAAAGCACATACACACATGCAAAGGTATTCTTGGCAATTCCATCAACATTCATATATATACTCTTGGAAATCATCATCAAACATCAAGCAAGCATGGATTCACACAACATCCATATTCGGCAATACACATCAGCAATCACATACATATACATTCAGTAATGTAGGAGTCAAATAGGGACACTCGGCAGCATGCATAATCAACACACACATTCTCAGCAATGATAAGAAACACAGCAAACACTCACCGAAACACATCAAGGCATGCAAGGCATAAGAATATTCATAAACACACAGCAAATCAGACTATCAATCTCACTACTTAAATCTTACAAATCAACCTCCCTTTAGCATTAGTTTATTTTCGGTATTAGCCCCTAAGTGAGTGAGTGTGTGCACATGTTCTTACCTACAATCACAAAAATTAACAAATAAGTTAGCATATAACAATTTATTATCCCTAAACCATGCTTTGCTACCAAACCTATGACGATCCCAATTCCTAACTGTTACTATTTGCTCCAATTAAGGTTATCACCGTCATGAAACCCAAATAAGCCCAAATGACACCTACAACCTATCTGAATCTCACCAGGCTTACCATTAACTTCCGAATTTTAGCATGTTTATTTTAATGTTTAACAACAATTGGATCATGATATTGGACAAATATTCTGGTAACATACAGAGTGAATAAAATATCAGTGAAAGTCTTTAGATTAAATCATTGGGTTCATAACACACAAGTCTTATAGGGATCCAAATAACCAGCAAGAAATCCTCCAACATATTTCGGAAATAGCAAGAAAAGGAGGGTTCTTAAAATAATCCAGAAAGTAGCCCAACCATTCATGTTATATGCGCAAGTAAACAAGTATGCAAATGTGATGCGATATCGCCCTGCCATGCAGCTTTGATCTCACACACTGGTACCACGGACAGTGGATGTACCTAAGCCTGAAAAATGGTAAAAACAACGGTATGAGATTACAAGAATCTTAGTAGGGTCACAACATCATAAGATCTGCAGAAACCCTAAACACAAATCTCCCAATTCATATTAGATCATTCCTAAACAACTAAAGAGGATCACGCAATTCAAGAACCAATTTAAAAAGGTTAAGGCCGAATCTATGGTTGAGGGAGGACTACAATCACTTTCGAAAAATCATAAGTACACAGGTAGGTGGAACTCATCAGATTGCTCTCGGCAATTAAGAAGAAAAGTCATCCCCTTCCACCTGTGTTGTCCAAGACTTACTACACAAAGGGTAAACGGTTAACACACAAGCTAATCAGTAAGCTTAGTAAGTCGTTTTGCCACACAAGGACAAGTCTTCCCAAGCCACACACGGACTAAGGCATCCCAAACCACACAAAGATAAAGGCTTCCTGCCACACAAGGACAAGTCTTCCCAAGCCACACACAGACTAGGACATCTCAAACCCCACAAGGATAAGGGCTTCCTGCCACACAAGGACAGGGTTCCGACCTCACAAGGACCAGACATCCAGCGCATGCATGCTGAGCTTTGCCACCCCATACAAGTCCCATACTAGTAAGAACCTCTCCTCTCCCTAGGAGCATCAGCGCTTACCCCAAATGCCCACCGGAAAAGGATCTTGACACACAAACACGTACAAGCACACACAGGCAAGTACAAAACGTACTGCCATAGCAGGGTATCCTCAATCATGTCAGAACACAATCAACATATTCAATTCACATAACATATGCAACTTAGGCATTCAATACCTAACTCAGGGGTTCGATATAGCCTATGAGATCCATATCTCAATCCGAAAATCATACTCTCACTCCATAATCAAATCGTATGCAATACAATAGGGACAAGTATCAAAAACATCAAGAAAATAATAGGGGTCTCTGGAGAAACCAATGAGGCGTAGATCCTACCTCTCTTGTCTCTGAACAAAAAGCTACTCTTTTGCCTTTATTAGGTAATTTTGAACCACCTATATTATCACTAGGCAAAGATGAAAACAAACTAAGCATGCATATTCATTAAGCAATTAAATACCCTATTTCCAATTCCACTCACCAAACCTATCAGAAACCAGTAATCAGATGCTGCAGGTGCCTCCCCCTTGGATGTGTGATGTGATAGCCAGGAAGTTAACAAGATTCAACCTGAATTACCATTTCAATTAACTATGCAAATTTTGTCGCTAAGAGAGTAGGGTATAGGACAATTTCGACTCTAAGCATAGAGAAGCTTAAAAGAAAGAAATTCAAGATAATACATCATGAATAGATGCTATGCAATCATAAGAACATGTGAAACGAAAACAGAAATCAACTGAAGAAAAAAACTATAGAAATCTAAAAACCTAAATCCGTCGCCGATGAAAACCTAATTCCGTTGTCAATTTTGAACTTAACCTTAGACAAGGAAATATTTACGTCCAAACAACAAAACATATATGGATGGAAAGAGGATGAAAAGATCTTTCCAAAAAGCTATTATTTGTAGAGATATAACAAACGATAAAAGAGTTATGCTATTCTGAAGTTCAAGAAGATTTGGCAGTTCTGCCGAAAACCTAGTTCCGCCGTCAATTTTCAACTTACCTTTTGACAAAGAAATATAAACATCCAAACAACAAAAAAGCTATGGTTGGAAAGAGGATGAAAAGATCTTTTCAACAAGCTATTATTTGTAGAGATACATCAAACGATAAAAGAGTTATGCTATTCTAAAGTTCAAGATGTAAAGCCTTAGATGGTGGGAAAGATCATGAAGAGAGCTTTCCAACAAGATATTATTTACAGGGATCCAACAAATGATGAGAGAGTTATACTGGTTTAAAATTTCAGCGAATTTTGGAACCTATAGGAAGGTGTAAGGGTTTTAGGCTATACGAGTTTTGTGTGTTTTCTATGAATGATTTTTGTGCGGTTGGCTTCCTATTTATAATGGATGGTTATGGAATTAAGATTACTACTTTAAAGGCTTTATTAAAGTAAGATAATTACCAAATTTAAATTATTTAATTATCTTTCCCTATTTTTAGGGATTTTAATTTCTAAGACAACTATAAGGACTTAGATTTAAGGGAATTTAAACCAAAATTAACTACCATGCAACTCTTATCAATTTCGGCCATCACACATCCTTTCCTTCAGGGAAAAAATTGTTTTTTCACCTGTACTAGCTTCTGGACTTTTAGGACTCAAAATTCGGGGTCTCACAATACTGAATCCCTTAAGATAGGTTATTAGTGCCTAGTTTGTATGTGTTGTATGTATTGAACATGCTGATTGTGTTCTGACATGATTGAGCATAACTTGTTGTGATATTGTGCTTTGTGCTTGCCTGTATGTGTTTTGTGCTTGCCTATGTGTGTTTGTACATATTTGTGTGTCAGGATCCTTTTTCTATGGTCATTCGGGGTAAGAATTGATGCTCCTGAGGAGAAGAGAGGTTCTTATTGGTATGGGAGTCATATGAGTGGCAATGCCCAGCATATGCACGATGGATGCCTAGTCCTTGTATGGCTAGATGCCTTATCCTTGTGTGGCAAGATGCCCTTATCCTTGTGTGGTTTGGATGCCCTTATCCTTGTGTGGTTTGGATGCCCTTTTCCTTGTGTGGCTTGGATGCCTTGTCCTTATATAGTAAGATGAATAGGCTTGCTGATTAGCTTGTGTGCAAACCTTTTACCTTTTGTGCAGCGAAGCTTTGGAAACCACAAGTGGAAGGGGATGTCCTTTTACTATTGCTGAGATGTTTGATGAGTTTTACCTGCTTGTGTACTTTTGATTTTCGGAAGTGTTTGTAGTCCACCCTCAGCCTTAGTTTCGGCCCTAATCCTTTGGTTGATTCTTGAATTGTGTGATATCCTTTAGATGTGTAGGGATGATCAAAAGTTGTTTGGGAGATGTTTATTTATGATTTCTATAGATCTTATGATGCTGTGATCCTACTGACATTCTTGTAATCTCATCTTGTTGTTTTCATCATTTTTCAGGCTTAGGTACATTCGTTGTGGGTGGTACCAGTGTGTGAGATCAAGGCTTCAAGATGGGACATTATTGTATCTCATTCGCATTCCTGTTTCCTTGGTTGTTGCGCATATAACATGAACACTGATTGGACTATTTCTCTGGTTTTTCAAGTTCCTCCTTTGCTTGTTGTTTCTGAATTATGTTTGAGGTTTTCTTGTTGGATATTTAGATCCCTATAGGACTTGTGTGTTGTGGTTCCAATGATTCAATTTAAAGACTTCTGCTGATGTTTTACTCACTTCGTATGATACCAGAATTGTTATCCAATATTATGCTCCAATTGTTAAAAGTACAAAGAATAAACATGCTAAAATCGGAAATTTAGATAAGTAAGCCTTGTGGGATTCAAATAGGTCCTGGTTTTGGGCTTGTTTGGGTTTCACGGCGGCAATAGAAGCAAATAAAAATAGATTAGGATTTGGGGTCCTTACACGTGACTTTGATTCGTGCCAACAACGAACCAGAAAAATCAGTTCCAAGATGCACACGTGTAGCTTTCAAATCCAGCAACATTGACATGTAATGGGTGCGCATGTAAACCAAAACCGATAGGGGAGGATGAAACTTTCGGTTCTAGGCATAAGCAACAAAATTCGCTTTTCCAGGATAATACTTGATAATCAAGTCGTAGTTGTGAGGACCCGTTCCCGGTAAATGGGAGCCTCACCGCCGTGCAACCCCGATCGACCCAACGGGTGGATCAATCGGAACCACACAAGGCTTACTGTAAAAATCATTTCCCATTCTTGAAACTTTTCTTTGAAATTGAAGCATGGCACGTTATAATAAAAACTCGGCAAAATCAACAACGGAATTATTAACCGTCAGCGGAAGTCTTTTACACATATCAACCCACGATATAATTCTGTCACACATTTCACATAATATCTCACTGTCATATAAACTTTGCAGTATAAAATTTAAATTCCAGATTCACACGTTTAGCATACATATGCACACGTCAAATGTATACCTACAACACAAATAATGCCGAGTGTCCAAAATGTGTGGAGTACAATGTCCAGCCCTACGACCAACAATGGAATCGTAACCTGGGAGCTGAACTGCTAGTCTCTCAATTTAGCCCTGAGGAAAATAAAGCAAGGGGGGGTGAGATCAAAGGACCTCAGTGGGAGTACCGCGTCATAAGCACAAACGTTGGAATAGAGGCAATTACTAAATCAGTTTGTAAAGCAAGTACGTAACACAATTGAGTCTCATGCTCATATATGCACATAACGAAATTCACAATGCACAATGCACAATGCACGATGCGCGATGACCAAAACATTATGCAATTGATACACGGCTAGTATGCCCAAAATCTACCGGGGCGGACACAAACCACTCCCGAATAATCCCCGCTAAAGGATCACCTGGAAGCCCATTGATGGTTTTAATTTAGCAGTTCAAAACCCCTACCATCAAGGTTGTCCGAAACTGAATGGAGGAAATCAAATTATCAGATTCCATCTCAGTTTCGTAGATGTGTATGCATACAGCATCATGAGGACTGATAGTTTATAGTGCACTCGAGTAACCATTCATACAGATACCATAACCCTCCAAGGTAAGCAACTGTCCCCTCAGCTGGGATCCCCATATACTTACCTAGCTTGATCAAGCATAGTTCGTCAATTCCAGTAAATTCCTAAGAAAATACTTATACCACATTGTTTAGGAAAAACTTGTAATGCATGCTATGTATTTATACAATTCCACATTAGGCCAATCTCACATTTTTAACAAGTCTCCCTTGTGTTGCCACACACTCAGTTACAAGCAGCAATTCACTCAAGGCAACACAATGCACATCACACAACCATCATGCTTAGTTTTGAACATACATTTAATGCGTTCCAAAGTATGACAAGCATTCATATGAGTCTAACATTATTAGTTATCAGAGTACCAGCAATGCCCCTATTCAAATCAAACCATGCAATCCAATTTTAATTAAACAAATCAACCAGTACGCATGTGCAGATGAAACTTAAACTCCCACCTCTTGTCGCGCTGACGACGTACCAGCGATACCTTTGCCTTTCTCAGCTGCCGCAATACCACCTATACACATAAGGCAGTCAGAGAACCGTAAGCTACCCTGAGTTCAAGTGATCAGAAACTACAACTGAAATTGAAACCTAAAGGACCCTCTCACAATTACCACTCAACACTCCTCTGCAATTGAACAATTTAATGTCACTGCTCAAACTCATATCACTCCATAAACTCACAACCATTCCCCCTTAATCACAACTCTGACCAGCAAGCATTCACACATCACAATAACACTTAATGACAAAACCTGTATCCCTCAACTCACATTCCATACATACAGAACTTATCTCAAGCAACCAATACACCTAATTCATCAAGAACATTCAAATTCCACCCTCTGACACTGTTCACCCGAGAATTACACAAAACTTTCAGGGTGTTTCCAGACACAATCACTCACTAAATTAACTCAGCAACATTACTAGCAACCTAAAGGAACTATCTTAGAAGCATGGAAACAAGAATTAAACCACTTACCAGTAAAATCTCAATTTTCGTCCAGAATGAAAACAGCTTTAGAAATCACCCCCACCCACCAAACTACCAGTGGAAATGTGTGGAAAAATACTAGGGAAGTGTTAGGGTATGATCCCCTAACGATTTCTGAGGGAAAACTGAGTTGAAGGTGAATGTTGGTACTCTTGGATGGTGAAGAGAAAAGAAAAACGGGAAAGGCATTTAGGGCAGATGAAATGTGGTCTGCTGGGTTTAATGCACAAATGGCAAGACTTAAGTGTAACTAATGGGTTAGCTAGTACATGGGCTGGGTTTAATGCACAAATGGCAAGACTTAAGTGTAACTAATGGGTTAGTACATGGGCTGACACAATGGGTTGGGGCTGAGACTGAATTGGGCTAAATCCCAAGGTCTGCCAAGTACAGAAACGCTAATTTCACAGCCCGTATCATACCAAATGTCCCGAATAAAATTTTGTGTGACAATACGGGTGTCTGGAATTTCGGTTAAGCAATTGGGCTTACGAATAGTGTTTGGGCTCAATGAACAGTATTTGGGCTCGATGAATAGTAATCGACAAAAATTCATGGTCACTCAAAACGGGTCATAATCTGTCAAATTCCACTGACTCAATCCTCAATCTCGCATTCTATCGTACTCTCGATCATATCTAGACACCCTAAAACACTCAAACACGCTAAGGACTCCCTAAGGCTGAGGCACCCAACATAAATATTTGCGAATCGAATCTGCACTCTATCGTACACTACTCTCAGAAGGGTGAGGTCTCACATCCTCCCCTCCTTATAAGAATTTCGTCCTCGAAATTCACTTACCCGAATTGTTGAACAACTGTGGATACTGCTCTTTCATCAGTTGTTCTGGTTCCCAAGTCCGTTCTTCCATCATGTCACTTCGCCACAAGACTGAAACCATCGGCACGGAACGACTTCGCAATTGTTTCACTGCTCTGTCTACTATCGCTACCGGATGAGTCTGATATGACAAGTCATTGGAGATCTCTATTGGCGGCGACTCCAACACATGCGATGAATCTGGCACATACTTCCGTAGCATCGACACATGGAACACATTGTGAATTCTCTCCAACTCTGACGGTAAATTCAACCGGTAGGCCACCGGCCCAACTCGGGCTGTAATACTGTATGGGCCAATATACCGAGGTGTTAGTTTACCTCGCTGTCGAAATCTGATTACGCCTTTCCATGGTGCTACCTTCAAAAATACTTTGTCCCCCACAGCAAACTCCAAGTTCCGTCTGCGATTATCAGCATAGTTCTTTTGTCTGTCTTGAGCTGTCTTCAGCCTTTGCCGAATCAATGTCAATTGTTCTACTGCCTGATCGATCAGTTCAGGACTATCAAGCTTCCGTTCACCAACTTCGTCCCAGCACAACAGCGTGCGGCATCGTCTCCCATACAATGCTTCATATGGCGCCATGCCAATGGAAACCTGAAAGCTGTTGTTGTAAGCAAATTCTGCTAACGGTAAGCATCGCTCCCACGACGTCTGTCTATCCAACACACATGCCCGAAGCATGTCCTCCAAGGTCTGTATCGTTCTCTCCGATTGTCCATCTGTTTGTGGATGAAAGGTTGTGCTGAAGTTCAACTTTGTATCCAAAGCATTATGAAATTGCTTCCAAAGTCTGGAAGTAAAACGCGGATCTCTATCTGACACAATGGATACCGGGACTCCATGTACCTTCACTATCTCGTCAAGATATTTCATGGCCAATTTCTCTGGTGTATCTGTCGCTTTAATGGGGAGGAAGTGTGCTGACTTGGTCAATCTATCCACTATCACCCATATTGCATCATGGCCTCGCTGTGACCTCGGTAAACCTGTCACAAAATCCATCGTCACATGTTCCCATTTCCATTCCGGAATAGGTAATGATTGTAGTAATCCTGCAGGTCTCTGATGTTCTGCCTTCACTTGCTGACACACTAGACACTTTGCCACGAACTCTGCAATGTGTCTCTTCATCCCTGACCACCAATACTGCTCTCGTAAGTCTCTGTACATTTTGGTGCTGCCTGGATGAATTGCAAACGTTGAACTGTGTGCTTCCATCAAAATTAACTGTCGCAGCTTCTCATCGCGGGGAATACACACTCGACCACGAAATGTCAAAATGCCATCCTCTCGCATACGGTATTCACTGGCCACGCTAGTACCACTGTCATCGCCCTCAACCTGCTGTCGTACTCGAACCAATACTGCATCTTCGAGTTGCTTGGTTCGTATTTCGTCAAGCAAAGTAGGCTTGACAACAAGCTGTGCAACCAAAGCCCCTGAATCATCACTGTCAAGCCGAACTCTGGATGCTCTCAAACACATCAACATAGGCATGTACTCTGCTCGTATGTAAGCTAAGGACGTTACCGTCTTCCTACTCAATGCATCCGCTACAACATTCGCCTTGCCTGGATGATAGTCGATTACCAGGTCATAATCTTTGATCAATTCAAGCCATCTATGCTGTCTCAAATTCAACTCCTTTTGAGTGAGCAGATACTTGAGACTTTTGTGATCAGTGAACATTCTGCACGTCTCACCGTACAAGTAGTGTCGCCAGATTTTAAGCGCGAATACCACTGCTGCCAATTCCAGATCATGAGTCGGATAATTTGTCTCGTGCGGCCGCAACTGTCTCGATGCATACGCCACTACTTTTCGTCCTTGCATCAACACACAGCCCAATCCCATCCTTGATGCATCGCTGTATACCACATACCCCTTACCGCTGGTTGGTAAAGTGAGAATTGGTGCGGATACTAGTCTGGACTTCAGTTCCTGGAAACTTTGTTCACATTTCTCTGTCCATTCGAAAGGAACTCCTTTGCGTGTTAAACATGTCAATGGTCCAGCCAAAACAGAAAAATTCTCCACAAAGCGTCTGTAATAGCCTGCCAATCCAAGGAAACTGCGAATTTGTGTGACACTTTGTGGGGGTTCCCAAGACACAATTGCTTCTATCTTCTTGGGATCGACTAGAATCCCTTCGGCTGACACTACATGTCCCAAAAATCTAACTTCACGCAACCAGAATTCACACTTAGAAAATTTGGCATATAGTTGCCGAGTTCTAAGTATGTCTAACACCGTCTTCAAATGCAACAAATGCTCCTCTTCTGACTTGGAATAAATCAGGATGTCATCTATAAACACAATGACAAATTGATCTAAGTACTTCTGGAACACTCTGTTCATAAGGTCCATGAACATAGCTGGAGCGTTGGTCACACCAAACGGCATCACCAAAAATTCATAATGACCGTAGCGTGATCGAAAAGCTGTCTTCGGAACGTCAGATTCGCGAACCCTCAGCTGATGGTAACCAGATCGCAAATCGATCTTTGAAAACACTGATGCTCCTTGCAGTTGGTCAAACAAATCATCAATCCGCGGCAATGGATATCGATTCTTCACTGTGACCCGATTTAGCTGTCTATAGTCGATGCACAAGCGAAGTGTGCCATCTTTCTTCTTCACGAATAGTACTGGTGCACCCCACGGAGAGACACTGGGTCTGATAAACCCTCTGTTCACCAAATCTTCCAACTGCGTCTTTAATTCTTTTAACTCTGCTGGTGCCATCCGGTACGGTGCAATGGAGATAGGAGAGGTACCCGGCAATAGTTCAATCTCGAACTCGATCTCCCTCTCCGGTGGTAACCCTGTTACTTCTTCAGGAAATACATCGGGATAGTCTTCCACTACTGGCACACTACTCAATTCTGGGAATTCGACTGTTACATCACGAACATGTGCCAAGAATGCTGCACAACCCTTGTTGATCATCTGTCCTGCACTCACCCATGAGATCACACAAGATGGAACTACTCTCCGATCGCCCACAAAACAGAATTCTGTACCATCAGGTAAACTGAACTGTACTTTCTTTGTGAAACAATCCACTCGTGCTCTGTACTTGGCCAAACAATCCATACCCAAAATGACGTCTAATTCCCTGATATCCAATGGAACCAAGTCTACTTCAACCTCTGCAGTACCCATCTTTAAAATACAATTCAGATACACGTTGCTGCAAACCAGTTGTTCACCTAATGGAGTCAAAACCGCTACGGGTGGTTCTAGGGGTGACAACTTCCTATCTGCACTCCTAATTACTCTAGGACTGACAAAAGATCTATTCACCCCAGGGTCTATTAATACTCTAGCAGGAATGGAAAAAACAGTAAGTGTACCTGTCACAACGTCAGGGTTGGCGTTTGCCTCCGTATCTACCAAAGTAAACAAACGCGCCTGCGGCCTTTGCTGTGGTCGATACTGTGACCGAATCGTGGTCTCGCTACCAGATGGTCGTCCTGTTGGTAGTCTGCTCTGTGGTCTGGAAGATCCCTGTGAGCCCATATGACTCACACCAAACCTTTGTGCTACTGGTATCACTGGAGTTCTTGGCTGATATGTCATGGCTCGCTGTGTCTCTCCTCTAGGACACTCTCTCGCCATATGCCCAAACTGATTACAATTGAAACAGCGAGCAGGATGTGGACATGGTGGGAGGTGATGTTCTTTGCAATTCAGACACCTGGGATACGATGGTGGTCTACTGGAACTTAATGCTGACTGAGCTGGTTGTGCCTTAGTCACAAAGGAAGATGTTCCCTGTGATCGAGTCGGTGCAGTAAAGTAAGGAGTAAATCTCTTGTTTACAGGCCTCTTGTCAAATCTCCCACTATGTCTCGCAGAATCCCTCCCAGGGACAAATTCCCTCGGTCTACCAAACTGATTATTCTGTCCTCGAGCAATCGTTTCAGACTTAACAGCTTCCACCACTAACTTCTCGAAGTCTGGGCTTGTGTTTGGACCCATGATGGTCCGAATATTATGGTTCAGACCCTGCTCGAATCGACTGGCCAAAATTCTCATATCTTGTTCCAATTCCGGCACAAAATGAGTTAGTGCCCGAAATTCCGTTTCATATTCAGCCACTGTCTTGTTTCCTTGTCGTAACATATAGAACTCAGACCGTTTGTCATCCTAGAAATGTGGTGGGAAAAATCGTTCATCAAACTCATGGTCGAATTCCCCCCATGTGGGCTGTCCCCCATATCGATTCCTGATGGTACTCCACCAGGTAGCCGCATCTCGTTCCAGCAAACGAGTAGCCAAGATCGTCTTCTCTTCATCAGATACTCGCAGGTCTTGGGCAGTAAGCACAATTTTATCTTTCCACTTCCTGGCCACCATTGCATCGCTGGAGCCATAAAAACTTTCACAACCCAAATGTCTGGCTTCTTTCAGCAACTTTGACACCTGAATTGGTAACCTAGCACCCTGAACTTCCTGTGCTTCTTGTTGTACTTCAGGCCGATCTGGTACATGTACCTGTGGCTGTGCAGCTGCAGTTTGCATCATTTGCATAGTTTGCTGCATCTGACCCAACGTCGTTTGTAGCGCTGCCAACACCTGTACTAAAGCGGAATCCTGAGCTGTAGGTGCTGCCTGTCCTGTCTGTGTCTGATGCGCTCCAACTGCTGGTCCATTAGCATCGGACCTCTCATCAACATCTGCTGCTTGCACTCGGCGTGCCGGTCTCCTAACCTTCTTCTTAGGTGCCATCTAATCACACTGAACACACAACCATAGTACAAGCCTAAAATCAACACCACTAATAACAACTAGACCATCTCTATGCTGGACAATGCACGTGCTGTGAGTGTGATGCGTTTGTAAAATATGCTTGTTCAAAATCAGTTTGCACATCCCGTACACACGAAACAACCATGCTCCGCTACCAACCCTGTGAGGACCCGTTCCCGGTAAATGGGAGCCTCACCGCCATGCAACCCCGATCGACCCAACGGGTGGATCAATCGGAACCACACAAGGCTTACTGTAAAAATCATTTCCCATTCTTGAAACTTTTCTTTGAAATTGAAGCATGGCACGTTATAATAAAAACTCGGCAAAATCAACAACGGAATTATTAACCGTCAGCGGAAGTCTTTTACACATATCAACCCACGATATAATTCTGTCACACATTTCACATAATATCTCACTGTCATATAAACTTTGCAGTATAAAATTTAAATTCCAGATTCACACGTTTAGCATACATATGCACACGTCAAATGTATACCTACAACACAAATAATGCCGAGTGTCCAAAATGTGTGGAGTACAATGTCCAGCCCTACGACCAACAATGGAATCGTAACCTGGGAGCTGAACTGCTAGTCTCTCAATTTAGCCCTGAGGAAAATAAAGCAAGGGGGGTGAGATC
Organism: Passiflora organensis; assembly: GCA_019739055.1. Lineage (NCBI taxonomy): Eukaryota > Viridiplantae > Streptophyta > Magnoliopsida > Malpighiales > Passifloraceae > Passiflora > Passiflora organensis. The sequence continues at coordinate 68,830 of JAEPBF010000154.1, forward strand.
AAAGGACCTCAGTGGGAGTACCGCGTCATAAGCACAAACGTTGGAATAGAGGCAATTACTAAATCAGTTTGTAAAGCAAGTACGTAACACAATTGAGTCTCATGCTCATATATGCACATAACGAAATTCACAATGCACAATGCACAATGCACGATGCGCGATGACCAAAACATTATGCAATTGCAGAAAATCATCTTTCTGATACACGGCTAGTATGCCCAAAATCTACCGGGGCGGACACAAACCACTCCCGAATAATCCCCGCTAAAGGATCACCTGGAAGCCCATTGATGGTTTTAATTTAGCAGTTCAAAACCTCTACCATCAAGGTTGTCCGAAACTGAATGGAGGAAATCAAATTATCAGATTCCATCTCAGTTTCGTAGATGTGTATGCATACAGCATCATGAGGACTGATAGTTTATAGTGCACTCGAGTAACCATTCATACAGATACCATAACCCTCCAAGGTAAGCAACTGTCCCCTCAGCTGGGATCCCCATATACTTACCTAGCTTGATCAAGCATAGTTCGTCAATTCCAGTAAATTCCTAAGAAAATACTTATACCACATTGTTTAGGAAAAACTTGTAATGCATGCTATGTATTTATACAATTCCACATTAGGCCAATCTCACATTTTTAACAAGTCTCCCTTGTGTTGCCACACACTCAGTTACAAGCAGCAATTCACTCAAGGCAACACAATGCACATCACACAACCATCATGCTTAGTTTTGAACATACATTTAATGCGTTCCAAAGTATGACAAGCATTCATATGAGTCTAACATTATTAGTTATCAGAGTACCAGCAATGCCCCTATTCAAATCAAACCATGCAATCCAATTTTAATTAAACAAATCAACCAGTACGCATGTGCAGATGAAACTTAAACTCCCACCTCTTGTCGCGCTGACGACGTACCAGCGATACCTTTGCCTTTCTCAGCTGCCGCAATACCACCTATACACATAAGGCAGTCAGAGAACCGTAAGCTACCCTGAGTTCAAGTGATCAGAAACTACAACTGAAATTGAAACCTAAAGGACCCTCTCACAATTACCACTCAACACTCCTCTGCAATTGAACAATTTACTGCTCAAACTCATATCACTCCATAAACTCACAACCATTCCCCCTTAATCACAACTCTGACCAGCAAGCATTCACACATCACAATAACACTTAATGACAAAACCTGTATCCCTCAACTCACATTCCATACATACAGAACTTATCTCAAGCAACCAATACACCTAATTCATCAAGAACATTCAAATTCCACCCTCTGACACTGTTCACCCGAGAATTACACAAAACTTTCAGGGTGTTTCCAGGCACAATCACTCACTAAATTAACTCAGCAACATTACTAGCAACCTAAAGGAACTATCTTAGAAGCATGGAAACAAGAATTAAACCACTTACCAGTAAAATCTCAATTTTCGTCCAGAATGAAAACAGCTTTAGAAATCACCCCCACCCACCAAACTACCAGTGGAAATGTGTGGAAAAACACTAGGGAAGTGTTAGGGTATGATCCCCTAACGATTTCTGAGGGAAAACTGAGTTGAAGGTGAATGTTGGTACTCTTGGATGGTGAAGAGAAAAGAAAAACGGGAAAGGCATTTAGGGCAGATGAAATGAATGGTCTGCTGGGTTTAATGCACAAATGGCAAGACTTAAGTGTAACTAATGGGTTAGCTAGTACATGGGCTGGGTTTAATGAACAAATGGCAAGACTTAAGTGTAACTAATGGGTTAGTACATGGGCTGACACAATGGGTTGGGGCTGAGACTGAATTGGGCTAAATCCCAAGGTCTGCCAAGTACAGAAACACTAATTTCACAGCCCGTATCATACCAAATGACCCGAATAAAATTTTGTGTGACAATACGGGTGTCTGGAATTTCGGTTAAGCAATTGGGCTTACGAATAGTGTTTGGGCTCGATGAACAGTTTTTGGGCTCGATGAATAGTAATCGACAAAAATTCATGGTCACTCAAAACGGGTCATAATCTATCAAATTCCACTGACTCAATCCTCAATCTCGCATTCTATCGTACTCTCGATCATATCTAGACACCCTAAAACACTCAAACACGCTAAGGACTCCCTAAGGCTGAGGCACGCAACATAAAAATTTGCGAATCGAATCTGCACTCTATCGTACACTACTCTCAGAAGGGTGAGGTCTCACAGTAGTCTTTAATCAGAACTCTTTAGACGCATTATGTACGTGAGCGAGGTACACTATACATCCTTTGCTGATCAATCGCTTCGCATCAAGCCAGGAAATCATGCAAGTTAGAAAAACTCGACTATCACCTTCAAAGCAGTCCTCGGCAGCATCAGGAAAAGTGAACCACACACGCTTGGAAAAACACTCCATACGGCCTTGATATTTCCCCAGACAGTCCATGCCTAAAATTACATCTAGCTCTCGCATGTCCAATGGAATCAGATCTACTTCAAGTATATTCAGACCCATAAGCACAGCAGATGTAGACTAGCTCACAAATCAGTTGCTCTCCCAAAGGAGCTAGAACCGCAATAGGAGGAGACAAGGAAGACAGAGGCCGATCTGATGCTATCCTTGGACTTACAAATGACCTGTTTGCTCCGGGATCTAGCAATACTTTAGCATTTTGAGAAAAAACTGAAATAGTACCTTTCACCACATCGGGGCTAACCTCAACATCAGTTAGGGTGAATAGCCTCATTGGTCTTGGTTATCCCTCACTTGAGGATCCGTTTAGTGGTCTTTCTGGTGCGCGTGTTGGTGGTTTGATGTTCCCACCTCGGCCTACATTTGGTGCACCTGTGATACGCCTTGGTTTGGCGCCATCATTATAATATCAACGTGGCTGCAAATTCCACATAGATCCATCAGAATTTGGACCACAAAAGTTCATCCTATTGTTACCTCCATTGCCACCATTGTTTTTCAGAGGATAAGATCTTAAAGGATAGGGTCCCGTACATTGATTGAACTTTGAATCTCACCTGACGGATCCGTCACTAGTTTCTATGGATGGCTTCCTGGTTTGAATGATCTTCTCGACTTCAGTCACGACAATGATTAGTTCTTGCAAATTTTGCACTGGTGTTGTACCGACAATGGTTTTGAGCTCGGTACTCAGGCATTCTGAAATCGTCTCGCAAACTGGTATGATGAACGATCCTCCTCTAGTGCAAATCGGGACAACTCCTTCAATGCCTTCTAGTATTCCAGTACTGAACGGGTGCCTTGTTCAAGCTTATAGAAAGCTTGTCAGTGCTCACTTTTATGGAATCTCGTATAGAACCTCTTATCGAACTCATACCGAAAATTTTCCCAAGTAGCTAAACGATCACCGAATCACAAGCTCATGGCTGTCCACCATGCGAGGGCTTCTCCCTCAAGTAGGAAAGTGGCGATGGCAACCTTGTCATCATCAGCCATACGTAAGAACAAAGACACTCGGCAGAAGGTGTCTATCCATTCATGAGCCGCTGCGGCTCTGACTAAACCACTGAAATCTTTACATCCCAGTTGACGAGCTTCCTTCAACAGCTTCTTAATAATGACGGGAAGTCTCTCAGTTTCCTTAGGGTGAGCTGGCTGTACAGGCTCAAGTGGAGGAATAGGTTCTTCCACAGGCATGGGTGTAGGAGCATTCTGAAAGTGCGCTTCCATACGCTGCTGGTTTGCAGCGATTCCTTGTAACACATTCAGAATTTGTGCCATCACAAGATCGATGGCTGGTGCCTTAGGTTGGTTTTCGAGCTCAGCTTGCCCTTCCTGCTCAATCTGTGCATTCAGCTCCTCTTGCTCAACAGGTTGCTGTTCGGCCTGAATCCCATACCTACCCTTGCGATCCCTTGTAGCATTCAACCTTGCCATACTATACAAGCACACGATGTCACTCAACTCATAACCCAAACACGAAACTACAAAAAGAAGTGGTACCTGGTGGAGAGGCATGCACTGAATGATATGTATATGCTGGAAAACAAAATACACACACACACACAAGTATACAAATTTCGGAAATCATATGCACACATTCGCACACTCGGCAATCACATTAACACACACAAACACTTGGTAAACATACTTTCATACAAACCATACTTGATAATCATGCAAAACCACCTCTTATGCATTTGGTAATACACATGTTTCACACATATCACACTCGGGCATTAATATACAGCAGCATACTTCGACATGCCTACAAACCAATCACATGCATATGGATACATTCGGAATCATATATAAGTACACTTGGCAGCAAAACATGCATCAACAACACACATTCGGCAATAAGCATAAAACACATCGCAATTATTTGGCAACAAACTCATTCGGCACTTCCATAGCACACACTCATACATTTGGCAATAGCAAAGAAAAAGCAGCAAACACTCATCAAAATACAGCAAAACACATTAAGTCATACAATGCATAAAAGCACACATATATACACAGAAAATTAAATAATCACAACTTCACGCAACCAGAATTCACACTTAGAAAATTTGGCATATAGTTGCCGAGTTCGAAGTATGTCTAACACAGTCTTCAAATGCAACAAATGCTCCTCTTTTGACTTGGAATAAACCAAGATGTCATCTATGAACACAATGACAAATTGATCTATGTACTCCTGGAACACTCTATTCATAAGGTCCATGAACATAGCCGGAGCGTTAGTCACACCAAACGGCATCACCAAAAATTCATAATGACCATAGCGTGATCGAAAAGCTGTCTTCGGAACGTCAGATTCGCGAACCCTCAGCTGATGGTAACCAGATCGCAAATCGATCTTTGAAAACACTGATGCTCCTTGCAGTTGGTCGAACAAATCATCAATCCGCGGCAATGGATATCGATTCTTCACTGTGACCCGATTTAGCTGTCTATAGTCGATGCACAAGCGAAGTGTGCCATCTTTCTTCTTCACGAATAGTACTGGTGCACCCCACGGAGAGACACTGGGTCTGATTGAAATCTAGCGATGAAATTTGTATAGTTAATTTGAATGGTAATTTAGGTTGAATCTTGTTAAGTTCCTGGCTATCACATCAAAAATCCAAGGGGGAGGCACCTGCAGCGTCTGATCACTGGTTTATGATAGGTTTGGTGAGTGGAATTGGTAAGGAAATAGGGTATTCAGTTGATTATTCAATATGCATGCTTAGTTTGTTTTCGTCTTTGCCTGGTGATAAGATAGGTGGTTCATAATTACCTACTAAAGGCAAATGAGTAGTTTCTTGTTCAGAGACAAGAGAAGTAGGATCTATGCCTCATCGGTTTCTCCAAAGACCTCAGTTATTTTCTTAATGTTTTTTATACTTGTCCTTGTTGTATTTTATCTGATTTTATTATAGTGTGAGAGTATGAATTTTGGATTGAGATATGGATCTCATAGGCTATATCGAACCCCTGAGTTAGGTATTGAACGCCAGAGTTGCATATGTTATGTGAATTGAGTATGCTGATTGTGTTCTGACATGATTGAGGATACCCTGCTATGGTATTATGATTTGTACTTGCCTGTTTGTGCTTGTACATGTTTGTGTGTTAGGATCCTTCTCTAGTAGCCATTCGGTGCAAGTGCTGATGCTCCTAGGGAGAAGAGAGGTTCTTACTGGTATGGGAGTTGTATGGGTGGCAAAACCCTGCATGCGCGCACTGGATGTCTAGTCCTTGTGTGGCAGGAAGCCCTTATCCTTGTGTGGTTTGGGATGCCCTAGTTTGTGTGTGGCTTGGGAAGACTTGTCCTTATCCGGAGAAAATAGTAATAGTTAGGAATTGGGATCGTCACAACACAAGCAGAAAAACCTCATCAATCGTTTCAGCAATAGGAAAAGGTCATCCCCTTCCATCTGTATTGTCCAAGGCTTCGCTGAAAAATTGATAAAGCTTAGCACACAAGCTAATCAGCAAGCCTATTCATCTTGCCATAAAAGGACAAGGCATCCAAGCCACACAAGGAAAAAAGCATCCAAACCACACAAGGAAAAGGGCATGCAAACCACACAAGGGTAAGGACATCCAAACCACACAAGAATAAAGGCATCTTGCCACACAAGGACTTGGCATCCATCGAGCTCTTGGTGGGGATTTCCACCCATACAACTCCCATACCAATAAGAACCTCTCCTCTCCCAATGAGCATCATTGTTTACACCAAATGGCCACCGAAAAAAGATCCTGACACACAAACATGTACAAGCAAACTCAGGAAAGCACAAAACACAGTACCTTAACAAGGTATTCTCAATCATGTCAGAACATAATAAGTATGTTGAATACACACAACATATGCAAGCCAGGCAATCATAACATATCTTAAGGGATTTGGTAAAGCCTAGATAAACCTCAAATCAATCTGAAACTCATGCAGACACTATCTCATGCATACGCACATACACTATCTCACACAAATGCGCATACTTTAACATAAGCGTAGGTACCGAAATCAACAAACAAACAAAAGGATCTCTGGAGAAACCGATGAGGCAAAGATTCTACATCTCTTGTCTCTGAACAAGAAACTATTCCTTTGTTTTTATTCAAGGGATCCGAACCACCTATAACATCATAAGGAAAAAAACAAATCCAACTAAGCATGTATACTCAATAACAAAGTAAATAACATATGTCTTTACAAATTCTACTCACCAAACCCATCATAAACCATTAATCAGATGCCGCAGGTGCCTCCCTACTGGATGTGTGATGTGATAGCCAAGAATTTAATAAAAATCAAGTTCTTTAAAAATTCTACTCACCAAACCCATCAGAAACCACTAATCAGATGCCGCAGGTGCCTCCCTATTGGATGTGTGATGTGATAGCCAAGAACTTAATAAAAATCAATGTGAAACCTCAAATTTTGAGTCCTAGAAGTCCAGAAGCCAGTGCAGGTGAAAAGACGATCTTTCCTATGAAGGAAAGGATGTGTGATGGCGGATTTAAGGTTAACAAAGAAGGATTAGGTGTTAATATTACATACAACCAAAAGGAACAAGATAAAAAATCAGTAGGTTAATCAATTAATCAAGATTGACAACAATAGGGCATACCAATTTCATGTATAAGGAAGATTCAAAAGATGGATTTATGTTTTTATAACATGAGTGGATGCCAAACAATCATGCTAACAAGAGGAACAACAACAAAAACCAATTGAAGGAAAAATCACACAAGTTTGGCACCAACCCCTCTTATTTACAAGTTGAATTTCGATAGTGAAGAACTAAACTACTGACTACTAGACCTATGGAGCTAGATAGAGGATGGAAAGAGTTTTCTAATAAGCTATTATTTGGAAAAATTTCACAAAGGAAGAGAGAGTTATGCTAGTTTGAAGTTGAAGGAATTTCGGCAGCAATAGAGAGGTTTAAGGTTTGAGGTTTGACGAATTTTGTATATTTTCTATGTAAGATTTAAGTGTGGCCAGCTTCCTCTTTATATATGGTGGTTATGGGATTAATTCCCTATTTTAAAAGCTAGACTAAAGTAAAATAATTATTATAATTAAATTCTATATTTATCCTCCCTTAATTTTAGGGATTTTATGTGACGACCCCAATTCCTAACTATTACAATTTGCTCCTAGTAAGGTCATCACCGCCGTAAAACCCAAATAAGCCCAAATGACACCTAGGATCTATCTGAATCTTACCAGGCTTACCATTGAGTTTCGATTTTTAGAATGTTTATTTTATAGTTTAACAACAATTGGAGTATGATATTAGACACACATTCTGGTAACAAACGGAATAAATAAAACATCAACGAAAGTCTTTAGATTAAATCATTGGGTTCATAACACACAAGTCCCATAGGGATCCAATTAACCAGCAAGAAATCTTCCAACATATTTCAGAAATAATAAGCAAAAGAAAGGTTCTTAAAATAAACCAGAAAGTAGCCCAATCATTCATGTTATATGGGCAAGAAACAAGTATGTAAATGTGATGCGATATCGCCCCGCCGTGCAACCAAGATCTCACACACTGGCACCACAGACAGTGGATGTACCTAAGCCTGAAAAATGGTAAAAACAACGGTATGAGATTACAAGAATCTCAGTAGGGTCGCAGCATTATAAGATCTGCATAAACCCTAAAGACAAATCTCCCAATTCATATTAGATCTTTCTTAAACATCAAAAGGGGATCACGCAATTCAAAAATCAATTTAAAAAAGGTAAGAGCTGAATTTATGGTTGAGGGAGGACTACAAACACTTCCGAAAAATCAAAAGTACACAGGAAGGTAGAACTCATCACATCCCCTTCCACCTGTGTTGTCCAAGGCTTACTGCACAAAGGGTAGATGGTTAACACACAAACTAATCAGTAAGCCTATTCATCTTGCCTCGAAAGGACAAGTCATCTTGCCACACACGGACAAGTCTTCCCAAGCCATAGACGGACTAGGGCATCCCAAACCTCGCAAGGATACGGGCTTCTTATCTCGCAAGAACAAGCTTCCGACCTCACAAGGAAAGATAATGATCGCGCGCATGCTGGCCTTTGCCACCCATACAACTCCTATACCAGTAAGAACCTCTCCTCTCCATAGGAGCATCAGCGTTTACCCCGAATGGCCACCGAAAATGGATCCTGACACACAAACACGTACAAGCACACACAGACAAGTACAAAACATAATACCACAATAGGGTATCCTGAATCATGTCAGAACACAATTAGCATATTCAATTCATATAATATATGCAACCCAGGCACTCAATAACTAACTCAGGGATTTGTTATAGCCTATGAAATCCATATCTCACTCCGAATTTCATACTCTCACCCTATAATCGAATCGCATACAATAATACAACAAGGGCAGGTAACAAAAACATCAAGAAAATAACAGGGGTCTCTAGAGAAACTGATGAGACGTCTTGTCTCTGAACAAGACGCTACTCCTTTGCCTTTATTAGGTAATTTCGAACCACCTATTATCACCAGGCAAAGACGAAAACAAACTAAGCATGGATATTCAATAATCAATTGAATACCTTATTTCCTTACCAATTCCACTCACCAAACCTATCAGAAACCAGTGATCAGATGCTGCAAGTGCATCCCCCCTGGATGTGTGATGTGATAGCCAGGAATTAAACAAGATTCAACCTGAATTACCATTCTAATCAACTAAGCAAATTTAGTCGCTAAAAGTATGGCATAGGACAATTTCGACTTTAAGCATAGAGAAGTTTAAAAGAAAGAAATTTATGATCATACATTATGAATAGATGCTAAGCAATCATAAGAACACGCGAAACGACAACAGAAATCAACCGAAGACAAAAGCTGTAGAAATCTTAAAAAAAAAGACCTAATTCCGTCGTCGATTTTTGACTTAATATTAGACAAGAAATTATTCATGTAAAAATAACAAAAAATATATGGTTGGAAAGAGAACAAAAAGAGCTTTCTAACAAGCTATTATTTGTAGGGATCCGACAAATGATGAGAAAGTTATGCTATTTTGAATTTCAAGAAGATTTGGCAAAAACCTAATTCCGCCGTCGATTTTCAATTCATCTTTAGAGAACAAACTACTAACCTACTGATGAAAAAACAAAGATGGTTGGAAAGAGGATGAAGAGAGCTTTCCAACAAGCTATTTTTTTCAGGGATCCGATGAACGATAAGATAGTTATACTTGTTTAAAGTTTCAACGAATTTTGACGGCTATACGGAGGTGTAGGGTTTTAGGCTTACACAAATTTTGTATGTTTTCTCTGAATAATTTTTGTAAGGTTGACTTCTTATTTATAATGAATGGGTATAGAATTATGATTACTACTTTTAAGATTTTATTAAAAATAAGATAATTAACAGATAATTAAATTCTTTAATTATCTCCCCCTATTCTTAGGGATTTTAATCTTTAAGGCAATTATCTATCTATAAGGACTTAGATAAAAAGGAATTTATACCAGAATTAACTACCATACCACTCTTACAAATTTTGACTATCACACATCCTTTCATTCAGGGGCAAAATCATCTTTTCACCTGCACTGGCTTCTGGACTTCTAGGACTCAAAAGTTGGGGTCTCACATCCTCCCCTCCTTACAGAAATTTCGTCCTCGAAATTTTAACGTAAGTACCTAATCAAACAGGTAAGAAAATTTTGCACAAATAGATTCCTCTATCTCCCAAGACTGTTCCTCAATTTGGCCATTACGCAAAACAACTCGTACCATAGGCATGCCTTGACTGCAAAGCTGTCGAACTGACCGGTCTAGTATGGCAACTGGCTATACTGGAAAGGCTAGCTCTTCAACAACTTCAACTGGCGGTTCTTTAAGCACATGAGCAGGGTCTCGCATATACTTTCTTAGCATTGAAATATGAAATACGTTGTGAATTCTTTTCATATTTGGAGGTAGGAGAAGTCGATATGCAACAGGGCCGATTCTTTAGACAATGTCATATGGACCAATGTAGCGAGGTGCTAGCTTACCTCGCTTCTGAAAACGAAGGACTCCATTCCATGGGGTAACCTTCAAAAATACTTTGTCTCCTACCGCAAATTCCAGCTCCCTTCGTCGATTGTCGGCGTAGCTTTTCTGCCGATCCTGGGTTTTTTTTAGCCATTGTTGGATCAAGTTCAACTGCTCTGTTGCTTGATCAATCAATTCTGGATTGTCTAGGCATCTTTCGCCTACTTCATTCCAGCAAATGGGAGTTCTGCAACGTCTCCCATATAGTGCTTCATAGGGTGCCATACCGATGCTTGCATGAAAACTATTGTTGTAAGCAAATTCTGCCAATGGAAGGCCTTGATCCCAACCGGTTTTCTGATCCAACACACTTACTCGTAGCTTGTCTTCGAGTGTCTGAATCGTTCTTTCTGATTGACGATCGATCTTGGGATGAAATGCTGTACTAAAATTTAATCTTGAACCCAGTGCATTCTGGAATTTTTCCCAAAATTGTGAGGTGAAACAAGGGTCACGATCTGAAACAATAAAAACCGGTACTCTATGCAATCGAACAATCTCGTCCAAGTAACGAACTGCTAATCTTTCTGGTGTAGCTGTCATACGTATAGGAAGAAAGTGTGCAGATTTCGTCACTTGATCCACAATCACCCAAATGGCATTGTATCCTCGCTGCGATCTCTAGGAAAACCTGTCACAAAATCCATTGTGACATGCTCCCATTGTGGCATTGTGACAAAATCCAACATCATTGGCAGGTAATGGGTGTGCATGTAGGCCAAAACTGATGGGGAAGGAGGATGAAACTTTCGGCTCAGGGCATCAGCAACAACATTCGCCTTTCCAGGATGAATTCGATCATTAAATCATAGTGTTTAATCAGCTCCACCCATCTTTATTGTCTTATATTCAATTATTTTTACGTGAGGAGGTACTTCAGGCTTTTGTAGTCAGTGAAGATTCGGCATGTCTCGCTATATAAGTAATGTCGCCATATTTTAAGGAAAACACCACGGCTGCAAGTTCCAAATCATGCGTAGGGTAATTGCTCTCATACTGTCGCAATTGCCGGGAAGCGTAGGCAATGACTTTCCCATCTTGCATCAATACGCATCCAAGTCCATATTTTGACGTGTCTCTGTAAACCACATACTCCTTTCCGCAAATAGGTAGGGTAAGGATAGGTGTGGAAACTAACCAATTCTTTAGCTCTTCGAAACTTTGCTGGAATTTCTCGTTCCATACGAATGGCTCACCCTTGCGTGTCAGTTTAGTCAATGGTCCAGCAAGCGATTAAAAATTCTCCACAAAGCGGCGGTAGTATCCTATTAAGCCAAGAAAACTACGAACTTCGAACACACTTCGCGGAGGTTCCCAAGCAATCACGGCTTCAATCTTCTTTGGATCAACTAAAACACCTTGTGTGGAAATAGTATGGCCAAGGAAACCAACTTCGCGTAACCAGAATCTGTATTTGGAGTACTTTGTGAACAACCGTCGATCCTTCAGGATTTTAAGCACAATCCACAAGTGTATAACATGATCCTCTTCCGATTTTGAGTAAATAAGTATGTCGTCGATGAATACTATCACAAATTTTTCCAAGAATTCGCGGAACAACCGATTCACCAAATCCATAAACACAGCTGGTGCATTGGTCAAGCCGAATGGCATAACCAGAAATTCGTAGTGGCCGTATCGTGATCTGAATGCGGTCTTTGGAATATCAGCATCACGGACTCTCAATTGATGGTATCCAGATCTAAGATCGATCTTAGAGAATACGGCTGCACCCTGGAGTTGGTCGAACAAATCGTCGATGCGCGGCATAGGGTATTTGTTTTTCACAGTCACACGATTCAGCTGCCGATAATCGATGCACAATCGCAACGAACCGTCTTTCTTTTTCATGAACAGAACAGGTGCTCCCCAAGGTGACACACTAAGTCGGATAAAACCACGATCCACCAAATCTTCTAATTGTGTTTTTAGTTCCTTCATTTCAGCAGGAGCCATACGATAAAGAGGAATGGAAATCGGATTCGTACCAGGCACTAACTTAATACCGAATTCCACTTCCCTTGCTGGTGGTAGACCGGCTATGTCTTCTAGAAATACTTCTGGAAATTCGCAAACCACTGGAACAGAATCCAGATCCGAGGATTCTTTAGAAATAATATGTACGTGCGCGAGGTACGCTGTACATCCTTTTTTGATTAATCGCTTCGCCTTAAACCAGGAAATCATGCAAGTTGGAACAACTCACCTATCACCTTCTCATATTCCAGCACCGAACGGGTGCCCTATTCAAGTTTGTAAAAAGCTTGTCGCTGCTCACTTTTATGGAATCTCGTATAAAATCTTTCGTCAAATTCGTACCGGAATTCTTTCCAAGTTGGTAAATGATCACCGAATCGCAAGCTAGCGGATGTCCACCATGCAGGGCTTCTCCCTCAAGTAGGAATGTAGCAATGGAAACCTTGTCATCATTCGAGATACGCAAGAACAAGGATACTCGGTATAAGGTGTCTATCCACTCACGAGATGCAACAGCTCTGGCTGAACCATTGAAATCTTTACATCCAAGTTTTCGAGTTTCCTTCAGCAATTTTATAATCACAACGGGAAGTCTCTCTGCATCCTTATACTGTGCCGGCTGTACAAGTTCAAGTGGAGGAATAGGTTTTTCCACTAGTGCAGACGCAGAAGCATTCTCAAATTACGCCTCCATTCGTTGCTGATTTGCAGCAATTCCTTGTAATACTTTTAAGATTTGTGCCATGACAGGATCAATGACTGGTACAGCTGGTGCCTCAGGTTGGTTTTCATAATTCGTATAAGCACACACAGGCAAGTACAAAGCATAATACAAACAAGGCATCCTCAATCATGTCAGAACACAATCAACATATTCGATTCATATAACATATGCAACCCAGGCACTCAGTACCTAACTCAGGGATTCGTTATAGCCTATGAGATCCATTTCTCACTCTGAATTTCATACTCTCACCCTATAATCTAATCGCATGCCATACAACAAGGGCGGCTAACAAAAACATCAAGAAAATAATAAGGGTCTCTGGAGAAACCGATGAGGCGTAGATCCTACCTCTCTTGTCTTATTGTTGTCTATCTTGATCAATTGATTAACCTATTGGATTTTGATCTTATTTCTTTAAATTGTACATGTTATAAATACCTAATCCTTCCTTGATAACATGAAATTGCAACCCTTATAACTTGATAACATGAAATCACAACCCTTATAACTTGTTAACATGAAATCGCAACCCTTATAACTTCTTAACATGAAATCGCAATCCTTATAACTTGTTAACATGAAATCACAACGTTCCCTATTGCCCTATTCTTAGTGCCAAAAATTGTATGTTGATAAGGGATGGTAATTCATGTTGTTTCTTATTAAGTTCATGTCTATCACATCACAAATCCAAAAGGGAGGCACCTGCGGCATCTGATCACTGGTTTCTAATAGATTTGGTGAGTGGAATTGGTAAGAAAATAGGTTGTTTACTTGGTTATTGGGTATGCATGCTCCGTTTGGTTTTATCTTTGCCTTATGATCCTATAGGTGGTTCAGAATTTTTAAACAAAGGCAAAGGAATAGATTTTTGTTTAGGGACAAGGGATGTAGGATGTATGCCTTATCTGTTTCTTTAGAGATTCTTTTGTTTGCTTGTTGATGTCAGTGCCTATGCTTGTGTTAATATATGCGCATATGTGTGAGATAGTATATGCATAAGTACTGAATCTTTAAAGATAGGTTATGAGTGCCTAGTTTAAATGTGTTGTGTGTATTGAACATGCTGATTGTGATCTGACACGATTGATGATATCTTGTTATGGTATTGTGCTTTGTTCTTGGCTGTGTGTGCATGTATTGTTTATGTGTCAGCCTTGATGCTCCTGGGGAGAGGGGAAGTTCTTACTGGTATTGGAGTCGTATGGGTGACAATCCCTAGCCTGCACGGACTGGATGCCTAGTGCTTTTGTGGCTAGACGCCTTGTCCTTGTGTGGCAAGATCCCATTATCCTTGTATGGTTTGGATGCCTTGTCCTTGTGTTGCTCGGATGCTTTGTCCTTGTATGCTAACCCTTTTACCCTTTTTGCAACGAAGCCTTGGACAACACAAGTGGAAGAGGATGATCTTTTCTGTTGATGAGACTGATTGATGATTTACTTGCCTGTGCACTTCTGATTTTTGGAAGTGCTTCTGGTCCACTCTCAGCCTTAGCTTTCGATCCTAACCTTATTGTTTGATTCTTGAATTGTGTGATTATCTTTTAGTTGTATAGGTTGATCCGATGTTGTTTGGGAGATGTATGTTTAAAATTTCTGTAGATCCTATGATGTTGTGACCCTACTGATATTCTTGTAATCTCATCCTGTTATTTTCACCATTTTCAGGCTTAGCTACATTTGTTGTTCGTGGTACCAATGTGTGAGATCAAAGCTGCACTGTGGGGCAATACTGTATCATATTTTCATTATTGTTTCTTTGGTTACTTACGTATCCAACATCAAAGACTTCCACTCATGTTTTATTCACTCCGTATGATACAAAAATGCTTGTCCAATATCATGCTCCAATTATTATAAGTACAAAGAAAAATAGGCTAAAATTGGGAATAAAGATGGGTAAGCCTTGTGGGATATAGATAGGTCCTTGTTTTTGTTTCACGGCGGTAAGGGTCCTAATAGGAGCAATAATAATAGATTAGGAGTTGAGGTCCTTACAGGTTTATTAACGGAGCATGGTTTAGGGATTATTATTTGTTGTATGCTAACCTATTTGTTGGTTTTGGTGTTTGTAGATAGGTACATGCGTACATACCCACTTACTTAGGGGCTAATACCAAAAGTGATGTAATGCTAAAAGGGATTTGTAAGACCCCTAATTTTGAGTCCTAGAAGTCCAGAAGCCAGTGCAGGTGAAAAGACGATTTTGCCCCTGAAGGAAAGGATGTGTGATGGCCGAAATTGGTAAGATTGTTTAGTAGTTAACTTTGTTTCAAATTCCCTTTGATTTAAGTTCTTATAGGTGGATAATTGCCTTAGAGATTGTCCTTATAGAGGGATAATTGCCTTAGAGATTAAAGACCCTAAAAATAGGAAAGATAATTTAGAGTTTAATTATCTGGTAGATTATCTTATTATGATAAAATGATTAAAAGTAGTAATCATAATTCTATACCCACTCATTATAAATAGGAATCCAACCCCACAAAAATCATTCATAGAAAACTTACAAATTCGTATGAGCCTAAAACCCTATACCTCCCTATAGCCACCATAATTCGCAGAAACTTCAAACCAGCATAACTCACTCATCGTTCTTCGGATCTCTACAAGTAATAGCTTGTTGGAAAGCTCTATTCATCTTTTTTCAAACCATCTATGAGTTTTCATGAGGAGGTTAGTATTTCTTTCCCAAAGGTCAATTTTAATTCGGCGGCGGAATTAAGTTTTTGTCAAATCTTCTTGAACTTCAAAATAACATAACTTTTTAATCATTTGTCAGATCCTTACAAATAATAGCTCATTGGAAAGATTTTTTCATCCTCTTTCCAAACATATATAAATAGAAGCTTGGATGTAAATATTTTTGTATTTAAGGTTAAGACGAAATCGTCTTATGCTTTACTTTTAGCGACAAGATTTGCATAGTTAATTGGAATTGTAAATTCACGTTGAATCTTGTTAAGTTTCTGGCTATCACATCACACATCCAAGGGGGAGGCATTTGCAACGTCTGATCACTGGTTTTCTGATAGGTTTGGTGAGTGGTATTGGTAAGGAAATAGGGTATTCAATTAACTATTGAATATGCATGCTTAGTTTGCTTTTGTCTTTGCCTGGTGATAATTTAGGTGGTTCGGATTTACTTAATAAAGGCAAAGGAGTAGCTTCTTGTTCAGAGACAAGAGAGGTAGGATCTACGCCTCATCGGTTTCTCCAGAGACCCCTGTTCTTTTCTTGATGTTTTTGTTACCTGCCCTTGTTGTATTGCTTGCGATTGGATTATAGGGTGAGAATATGAAATGCGGAATGAGATATGAATCTCCTAGGCTATATCGAACCCCTGAGTTAGGAATTGAGTGCCTGGGATGCAATTGTTATGTGAATTGGATATGTTGATTGTGTTCTGACATGATTGAGGATACCCTGTTGTGGTATTATTGCTTTGTACTTGCCTATGTGTGCTTGTACGTGTCTGTGTGGCAGGATCCTGTTTCGGTGGCCATTCGGGGTAAGTGCTGATGTTCCTAGGGAGAGGAGAGGTTCTTACTGGTATGGGAGTTGTATGGACGGCAAATCCCAGTAAGAGCTCGCTGGAGGTCTTGTCCTTGTGTGGCCGGAACCCTGTCCTTGGTGGTAGGAAGCCCTAGGTAGGTATGTGACCTGGGATGCCCTAGTAGGTATGTGACTAGGGAAGACTTGTCCGTGTGGGGCTAGTCGACTTGTCTTTGCGAGGACAAGGTGATAGACTTACTGATTAGTTTACGTGTTAACCATCTACCCTTTGTGCAGTAAGTCTTGGACAACACAGGTGGAAGGGGATGGCCTTTCTTCTTCATTGCCGAGGGCAATGTGATGTGTTTCACCTGCCTGTGTACTTCTGAGCTTTCAGAAGTGTTTGCAGTCCTCCCTCAGCCATAGATTCGGCCCTAACCTCTTATGATTGGTTATTGAATTGCGTGATCCCCTTTAGTTGTTTAGGAATGATCTTGTGTGAATTGGGAGATTTGTGTTTAGGGATTCTGTAGATCTTATGATGTTGTGACCCTACTGAGAATCTTGTAATCTCAAACCGTTGTTTTTACCCTTTTTCAGGTTTAGGTACATTCGCTGTTCATGGTACCAGGGTGTGAGATCAAGGCTGCACACGGCGGGGCGATATCGCATCACATCTGCATACCTATTACTTGCGCATATAACATGTGAATGATTGGGCAACTTTCTGGTTTAATTTAAGCACCCTTTATGCTTGCTATTTCCGAAACTTGTTGGGCAAATTTCTTGCTATTTATTTGGATCCCTATGGGACTTGTGTGTTATGAACCCAAGGATTTGATTTAAGACTTCCGCTGATGTTTTATTTACTCCGTATGTTACCAGAACATGTGTCCTATATCATGCTCCAACTGTTGATAAGCAATAAAATGAACAACTAAAAATCGGTAGTTAATGATAAGCCTGGTGAGATTCAAATAGGTCTTAGGTGTCATTTAGGCTTATTTGGGTTTCACGGCGGTAATGACCTTAATCGGAGCAATTATTAATAGTTAGGAATTGGGGTCGTTACAAGTTTGGTAGCGGAGCATGGTTTAGGAAATGTAATTTGTTATATGCTACCAAACTCTTACAAGTTTGGTAGCGGAGCATGGTTTAGGGAATATAATTTGTTATATGCTAACTTATTTGTTGATTTTGGTGATTGCAGGTGATTGCAGGTAAGAACATGGGCACACACTCACTCACTTAGGAGCTAAAACCGAAAGAAAACTAGGGATAACATGGGATTTAAATGATAGGAATAATAAACTAATGTGCTGATT
Organism: Passiflora organensis; assembly: GCA_019739055.1. NCBI lineage: Eukaryota > Viridiplantae > Streptophyta > Magnoliopsida > Malpighiales > Passifloraceae > Passiflora > Passiflora organensis. The sequence continues at coordinate 86,892 of JAEPBF010000154.1, forward strand.
GTTCATATGCCTTCATATGTCTTTCTTGTCATTACCGAATGTATATGCATGTGATTGATGATGTGTATTACCGAATATGGATGATGTGTGAGGTCTATGTTTGCTTGATGTTTGATAATGATTTCTATGATTGTTGATGGAATTGCCAAGAATACCTTTGCATGTGTGCATGTGATTTCCGAAAATTTGAATTTATTTTCCAGCATATGCGTATCGTCCGGTGCATGCCTCTCCACCAGGTACCACTCTTTTACTAGTATTGTATTTAGTATATGTTGAGTAGTAAAGTTGTATTCGTATAATATGACACGAGGTAACAAAGGGACCAATGGGGTAGGTTTGAGATTCAGACTAAACAGCAACCCGTTGAGCAAGAGGGAGCCAAACTACAAATAGTATCTGCATTTGTTGTTGACCATGTAAAACGTTTTATCTTCATTGAAGCCTACAAGCAATGTGATATCAACGAGGCTTCTAAAGAACTTACTGGTATATATATGCTAGTGACTGTCAACAGTTCCACTAAGTGAACGTTGCCATCTGCTCACTATCCGGAATAATCGTTGTCCAATTACCAAGGGCATGTGGGCTCGTCTGAAGAATGGGAAATACAAAGGAGACCTAATCAAGAGTCAATTGATACATTTATGAGCATCACAGGAGCTACCGAGGATGTCGCGCTGCAAAGACTAGAGGCTCACGGTGGTGATCTCAATGCAGCCGTTTATACTCATTTCAATGGAGGAGATCAAGTGCGGGGGACAATGCTATGGTTGTTCCTGAAGACGATCTAATGGATATCGATGATCCAGCAGAAGTTGCATTACATAGGAGAAATCCTATCTCTCTTCTATTTGAGGTCGACACTGTGAATCCATTCTCAATACTTGATCCATAGTTTCGTAGAAGTATGTTTGGTGGTGGTTCTGGTGTTACAACCTATGAACCACTTGTTTCTCAACCAAGGGAGGTGAGGGAGATACCAATAGAGGTCAAGGACGGCAGTGATGGATCGAGACAATCAGATCATGGTCCTGTGTGTAACGACCCCAATTCCTAAACCATTATTCATTGCTCCGATTAAGGTCATTACTGCCGTGAAACCCAAATAAGCCTCAACGACACCTAAGACCTATTAGAATTTCACAAGGCTACTCATATGATACCGATTTTAATCTTGTTTATTTTGTTTCTTATCAATCAATTGGAGCATGATACTGGACACATATTCTGATAACATACGGAGTAAATAAAATCATCAGCGGAAGTCTTAAATCAATCCATTGGGTTCATAACACACAAGTCCCATAGGGATCCAAATAATCAGCAAAAAATTAATCAATCAAGTTCGGAAATAGCAAGCCAAATGAATGCTTAAAAATTAAACCAGAACAATGTCCAATCTTTCAAGTTATTTGCGCAAGTAACAGGTAGTATTTGTGATGCGATATCGCCCTGCCGTGCAGCCTTGATCTCACACACTGGTACCACGAATAGAGGATGTACCTAATCCTGAAAAATGGTAAAAACAACGGTTTGAGATTACAAGAATCTCAGTAGGGTCGCAGCATCATAAGATCTACAGAATCCCTAAACACAAATCTCCCAAATTCACATAAGATCATTCCCTAAACAACTAAAGGGATCACGCAATTCAACAATAAACCAAAAGAGGTTAAGGCCGAGATTATGGTTGAGGGAGGACCACACTTCCGAAAATTCAGAAGTACGCAGGCAGGTGAAATACAACAAAATCACACTCAATGATGAAGAAAAGGCCATCCCCTTCCACCTGTGTTGTCCAAGATTTACTGCACAAAGGGTAGATGGTTAACACACAAACTAATCAGTAAGCTTTTCACCTTATCCTCGCAAGGACAAGTCGACTAGCCCCGCATGGGCAAGTCTTCCCTTAGCCGCAACTAGGGCATCCCCAAATCCCGCAAGATAAGGGCTTCCTGTCCCGCAAGACAGGGATCCGGCCCCGCAAGGACAGATATCCAGCGCTCACTTGCTGGTTCAACACCCATACACCTCCCATAAATCGATAAGAACCTCTCCTCTCCCTAGGAGCATCAGTTCTTACCCTGCATGGTCACCGGAACAGGATCCTGACACACAAACACGTACAAGCACACACAGGCAAGTAAAAAGCATAATACCATAATAAGGTATTCTCAATCACGTCAGGAAATAATCAACACATCCAATTCATATATCAATAGCATCCCAGGCACTCAATTCCCAACTCAGGGGTTCTATACGGCCTAGGAGATTCATATCTCATTCCGGATTTCATATTCTCACCATATAATCCAATCACAAACAATACAACAAAGGCAGGTAACAAAAACATCAAATAAGAGCAGGGGTTTCTGGAGAAACCGATGAGGCATAGATCCTACCTCTCTTGTCTCTGAACAATAAGCTAATCCTTTGCCTTTATTAAGTAAATCCGAACCACCTAAATCATCACCAGGCAAAGACAAGAACAAACTAAGCATGCATATCCAAAAGTCAATTGAATACCCTATTCCTTACCAATACCACTCACCAAACCTATCAGAAAACCAGTGATAAGATGTTGCAGGTGCCTTCCCCTTGGATGTGTGATGTGATAGCCAGAAACTTAACAAGAATCAACCTGAATTTACCATTCCAATTAACTATGCAAAACCTGTCGCTAAAAGTAGGGCATAGGACGATTTCGTCTCGACCTACAACGAAATATTTACATGGAAGCTGCGATTTATATATGGTTGGAAAGAAGACGAAAAGAAATTTCCATCAAGCTATTATTTGTAAGATTCTGATAAACGACCAGAAAGTTATGCCACTTTGAAGTTCAAGAAGATTTGGCGAAAACCTAATCCCGCCGCCGATTTTCAAAGTAACTTTAGACAAAGAAATACTAACCTCCTGATGAAAAACAAAAGATGGTTGGAAAGAGGATGAAGAGATTTTTCCAACAAGCTATTACTCGTAGAGATCCAACGAACTATGAGTGAGTTATGCTGGTTTGAAGTTTCTGCAAATTATGGTGGCTATAGGGAGGTATAGGGTTTTAAGCCTATACCAAATTTGTAGGTTTTCTATGAATAATTCTTTGTGAGGTTGGCATCCTATTTATAATGAATGAGTATAGAATTATGATTACTACTTTAATCACTTTATCTAAATAGGATAATTTACCAAACTCTAAACTCTTTAATTATCTTCCCCTATTTTTAGGGACTTTAATCTCTAAGGCAACTTCCTATCTATAAGGATAATTTCTAAGGCAATTACCCATCTATAAGGACTTAGATCTAAAGGAATTTAAAACAAAATTAACTACTAAACAATCTTACCAATTTCGGCCATCACACATCCTTTTCTTCAGGGGCAAAATGTTCTTTTCACCTGCACTGGCTTCTGGACTTCTAGGACTCAAAATTCGGGGTCTTACATCCTCCCTTTCTTATAAGAATTTCGTCCTCGAAATTTTCAACATAAGTACCTAATCAAAACGAGTAAGGAAATTTTTGCATGCATAGACTCTTCAGTCTCCCAAGACTGCTCCTCAATTTGGCCATTACGCCAAACAACTCGTACCATAGGTACGCTTCGACTGCGAAGTTGTCGAACTGACCGATCTAGTATGGCAACTGGCTGTACGGGATAGGATAGGTCTTCTTCAACTTCTACTGGCGGTTCTTTAAGCACATGAGCAGGATCTCGCATATACTTTCTTAGCATTGACACGTGAAATACATTGTGAATTCTTTCCATATTTGGAGGTAGTGCAAGTCGGTATGCAACAGGGCCGATTCTCTCCACAATGTCATAAGGACCAATGTAGCGAGGTGTTAGCTTACCTCGCTGCTGAAAACGAAGGACTCCTTTCCATGGGGCGACTTTCAAAAACACTTTGTCTCCTACCGCAAATTCCAGCTCCCTTCGTCGATTGTTGGCGTAGCTTTTCTGCCGATCTTGTGCTGCTTTTAACCTTTGACGAATCAAGCTCAATTGTTCTGTTGCTTGGTCAATTAATTCTGGATTGTCTAGGCGTCTCTCGCCTACTTCATTCCTGCAAATAGGGGTTCTGCAACGTCTCCCATAAAGTGCTTCATAGGGTGCCATACCGATGCTTACATGAAAGCTATTATTGTAAGCAAATTCCGCCAATGGTAAGCTTCGATCCCAGCCGATTTTCTGGTCTAATACACTCGCACGTAGCATATCTTCAAGTGTTTGAATTGTCCTTTCTGATTGACCATCGGTTTGGGGATGAAATGTTGTACTGAACTTCAATTTCGAACCTAATGCATTCTGGAATTTCTCCCAAAATCGTGAAGTGAAACGAGGGTCACGATCTGAAACAATAGAAACTGGTACTCCATGCAAACGAACAATTTCATCCAAGTAACGAATTGCCAATTTTTCTGGTGTATCTGTCACACGTATAGGAAGAAAGTGTGCAGATTTCGTCAGTCGATCCACGATCACCCAAATGGCATTGTATCCTCGCTGTGATCTAGGCAAACCGGTAACAAAATCCATTGTGATGTGCTCCCACTTCCACTCTGGAATCGGAAGTGACTGAAGTAAACCAGCAGGTCTTTGATGTTCAATTTTCACTTGTTGACATACAAGACATCGAGCAACAAATTCAGCAATATGTCGCTTCATGTTAGGCCACCAATACTGGCCCTTCAAATCTTGGTACATCTTTGTGCTTCCAGGATGAATAGCAAACTTCGAACTATGCGCCTCTGATAGAATAAGTTACGAAGATCAGCATTTTGTGAACACATACCCGGTTTCTGAAGACTAAAACTTCGTCATCATCGTATTCTGAAATCACGAACTATAGCATCAACACCATCAGCAAGTTGCTTCCGAATTTCAGCAAGCTTCAGATCCTCCAATTGTTGATTCCGGATCTCCTCAATTATGGTAGGTGCGACTTCAATTCGTGCTAGCAACGAACCAGAGAAATCGGTGCCAGACGCACACGATTAGTTTTCAATTCAACATCATTGGCAAGTAATGAGTGCGCATATACGCCAGAATTGATGGGGAAGGAGAATGACACTTTCGGCTCAGGGCATCAGCCACAACATTCGCATTTCCAGGATGATATTCAATGATCAAATCGTAGTCCTTAATTAGTTCCATCCTCTTTGTTGCCTCATATTCAACTCTTTATGTGTAAGGAGGTACTTCAGGCTTTTGTGATCAGTAAAGATTCGACACGTCTCGCCGTATAGATAATGTCGCCATATTTGAAAGCAAAGACCACGGCGCTGCAAGTTCTAGATCATGTGTAGGGTAGTTCATCTCGTGTGGTCGCAATTGCCTTGAAGCGTAGGCAATGACTTTCCCATCTTGCATCATACACATCCAATCCGGATTTCGACGCGTCGCTGTAAACCACATACTTTTTTCCGCAAATAGGTAAGGTAAGGATAGGTGCAGAAACTAACCGATTCTTTAGCTCGTTGAAACTTTGCTGGCACTTTTCATTCCATACGAACGGCTCACCCTTGCGTGTCAGTTTTGTCAATGGCCCGGCAAGTGATGAAAAATTTTCCACAAAGCGACGGTAGTAACCTGCTAATCCAAGGAAACTACGAACTTCGAACACACTTCGCGGAGGTTCCCAAGCAGTCACGCCTTCAATCTTCTTTGGGTCAACAAACACACCTTGGGCGGAAACAATATGGCCAAGGAAACTAATCTCACGTAACCAGAATTCGCATTTTGAGTATTTGGCAAACAATCGCCGGTCCTTCAGAATTTGAAGCACAAGCCGCAAGTGCATAACATGATCCTCTTCCGACTTTGAGTAAATCAGAATGTCGTCGATGAAGACGATCACAAATTTATCCAGGAATTTCGC